>ML661885.1:27068709-27212840 GCA_007570785.1 Antilocapra americana
CTGGTGCATCGAGATTTCCCGGGGGGAGGGAGGAGGGAGGGGGGAGGGAGGGGTTTCTGGAGGGGGAGCATATGTAAACCCATAGTGATATCATGGCATTGTATGGCAAAAACAATAAAAGGGAGAAAAAAAAATAAAATGTTCAGGAGCACTAAAAAAAAAAAAAAAAAAAAGAAAAGAAAACTACCTAGAGGCTGAGAGGAACTAGCTTTCTGTCTCTTGCTTTTTGTTTTGTTTTGTTTGCATCCAGATATCTAACTTTATACTTGTTTCTATAGTATTTTCAGATTTTATTCATAATAATCTGATAAATCCACCCTTTTTCTTTGTTCACTTATTTTAGCAAATTCTTGCTACCTTAAAGCATAATTCCCTTTATATGTCATCTCTTGCCTAAAGAACTAAGATCAGCTGAGGTAATTTGTTGACCAGCTTAACATTTTATCTTTTATTATTGAGACTTTAAAAAAACAACTGGGACATATTCATCCTAACTGATTCCTCAAACTATTGAAACTTGTTCTTAATATCTGGTGCTGGAAGGAACTAGTAATTCTCAGTGTGATTCTCTAAAACCTGTGTCTTTTATTCCTTACATCCCCTGGCTATAACCACAATATGTTTGCTCAGTTACTTAGGGACAAAAGTGTAAACATTATAAATACAATTTGAGGAAGAACTATCTATGCAGGAGAATCAAAAGGAAAGGACCTGGGGCTTGGTTGAGTAAACTCTGAATGAGTCAGCAATATGATGCCATTATGAAAATAAGCCTACCTGATTTAGTGTAGAGAAAAGCAGATGACAGACCAAGGGCTATAATCTTTTCATTTTATTTTTCTGTACTTAAAGAGATGTGCAAAAATGGAAAATTATAAGATATTTGAAAGAATGAAAATGATTGTATGAAGAATGGCTAATGGAGTTCGTTTAGGGGCTTAGGAGAGCCAAAGGCTATTTTGATTTGTGATCTTCATCCGCACATACATTAAATTGAGGAGGTTTGCTCAACAGTTCTCTATAACTCTCGACAACAAAAATATAATAAACTGCAGTAAAAATAGGGGAAGAAAGATTGGATTTAGGCAGAAGGAAGAAATTTTTTAATGTGAAGGTGATGGGATTCAGTATCGAGGGATATTGCAGATGTTGAGATGACATTTGTTAGGTGCTCAATATGTATTTCCCTTCTCCCCCATCCTTTTCCTCTCTCAGGTCTTCAAGAAACTAAGTATTTGTTCTGGATGATTCAGACATTTACTAATATGAAGGACTGAGATGGATGATCTTTATGAATTCTGCATCTTCTCCACTTCTGTCTCTTTAAAAGCGGTCAGTTTTTTTGGGTGAAAATGAACACAAGCTGGAACGATGAGAGTCCTTGCAGGAAGGATTCTGAGAAAGCTTGTCAGCCTTTTGTCTTGGCACTGTTTAAGCCTCCAGCTGCACTCTAGCAAACAATTTGAATCAGGAGGATGATACTAGAATAAATTAGATAGGAATGGTAAGTCAACTTAGCAGCTAGGCAACCTCCAGGTTAAGTACACTGTGCTGTCTTGAAGAAAAAAGCTTGTCCATAGTGAATCTCACTTCTGAGTCATTTCAGAGAAACAGAATCCTTGGAGAAAGCTTCCCTTACGTTTACTTGTTTCACCTATTTTAGTTAGGTGTTTACAGTCATCTTTTAAAATATCCTAAAGATCCTTTCTTCTACAAATTCTTGGTAAGACTGAAAGTCTATTCAGAGCAGGAATCTACTGGACACCCTTCCCAGTCATCTAAAGATAGTCCAAGAGTATCTTATTTGCAGCTATGATATTTGTATGCCATTTCCTGTCCACTAAGTTAGATGCTTTCTAAATGGATATTTGTGACCACTAACAAGACTTTAGAGCTTTGGCTAATTTTGAGAGACAAACTGAACACAAGGAGGCAATAATAAAGTCCAAAAATTTGGGACTAAATCATGGGATATTTTTCTCTTTTTAGTTAAAGGTCTGGTGGCCTAAAGTAAGCTATTTCTGATGATGTGAATACGTGAATCTTTTGAGAGTTTAGGTTTTTCTCTACTAGAAGGCAAAAAGAGAGAAAGACAAACAGTAAATTTGGGGTATAGAAGGTATTGATTCTAACTGCCCTTCTAACGGGCATGTTTTCCAAAGAAAAAATTATTGGAACACATAAATGAAATAAAAGCACAGACAGAATCATAGAGCACTACAGCCTGTAGTTTCAGTCTTTTTGGGGGCAAGTTTCTCACATCAAGAGATGCGTACAGCTCTGGTAATGTTTGGGTCATAAAGCAATTTAAGATTGGTGAGGTTGTCAGGGAAGATAAAATTTCCCAGGTTGTGGTTTCCATGAAGCTTTGTGACCCCACTGTGCCTTACTTTAAAAAGGAAAGGTAAATATCATTGTTCAAAGTTATCAGGTGACTTTGGAATTCAAGGTTATTGATTCTCAGTTTATTTTCTTCTTGGCTTTTGTGCTTTGTGCTGCATAGACTCACACTCTTGTTCCGATGTGGTTTCTGAAGTTTGGGAGCTGTGCTTCACTTAATTTTTTTCTAAAACTCATGCCCCCCACATTTCTTTTCTTAATCCCTGCCAGGCTTGGAACAGGAAATAAATTATGATCTGTAAAAGATCTGACAATTGGATTCTTTTTGTGACTTTAGCTTGCCATGTTGTAATGAACATGTAAAATGAAAGTTTCCTTGGTAGGCCTGGAATCACCACCACCATTCCTGGAGTACCCTGGAACTTAAAGGGTAAATCTTAAAGTTTCCCTTTTATGAGCTAGACTTCTATTATTCTATCATTGCACATGACCATTGGGACAGTAATTAAAGAGCAGTTTCTCTCTGGTGGTGACATCTCCTGAACTCTTATAAATAAACTCTTATAATCCTCATATAAATGTTCTCTCTGGGTCAATTTACATCTTAATAGCTAACATTTCTTTTTCACAAACAGAGAATGTGTATGCCACTTAAAACAAAAAAGACCCAAGATTAAATGACTTATTTCTGGCTCAACTTTCCTACTTTCCTTTGTCCTCCCTCCTTTCTGTCTTTTCTCCCTTCCTTTCATCGTTTCTTCTTTCTCGCCTTCCTTCCTTCCTTCTGCTCTTCCTTCCTTTCTTCTCTTCTTGCTTTGTCCATTCTGAGATACTAGTATGAGAAATTCACTGCTAGTTTCCCTCTTTTGCTCCACAATCGATCAGTTCTTTTATGCTTCCTCTCTGCCTTGCTCCTGCTGTTACCACAGTACACGTGCCATTTCTAGACCCCATGGGGCTCTGAACTATTTTGTGTCTCTCCCTTATTCTGTTTTGTCTTGTGGGAAGTTTGTTTGCTGTGGGGTGAATGTCTCAGACACCCTTGTCAGCTGGATACATGTTAGATTTGCTCAGTTTGCCAATAGAATACATTGGCTGAAAATCCAATAGAGAGGATTGAGAAATTCAAGATATTTCTCACTCTTTCTCTGCCTCAGACTGCTCCCCCGTAGGAGCTCTGTTTCCTCCATGGCTCCACCTGTCTCTCTTGCATGATCTGTGGCCATTGTTCATTTCTGTTAGCTGATTCTGGCCATTTTGGTTTTGCAGTGATGGAGTGACTTCTTGCTGTTAATCTCTTTTCCTTTTTTGTTCTTTTTCCATGTCTCACCTCTCCTATTGCCCCTCTAAGGATTCCTTGCATTAAATTCCTTGTGTTGTTCTAATGTGAATTTTAGTTTCCTGAGTAAACACTGACTGATGTGGTGTTGGTGTGGTTGTTTGTATGATGTTACATTCTACCAGACTTTCAAAAGAAAGGAAATTTTTAGACAGGCATGCGAAGAGATGAACAGAAAATACTGAGTTAAGAGTAAAATGTCTCCTTGTGAATTTCTCTATTGAACAAAGGAAATCCATTTAGTAAAAATTTCAGCATTCATCTTATTTTTATTTCATATTTTCTCCACTTAAAAGTGATGACACCACTATTCATATAATCAATATGTAGGAACACTAAGCTAACTGGTAATTTCTCATTTCATTAATTAGTTGATTAAATGCATGGAGGTAAATCAGGCAGAGTCAAAGCAAAAAGTCCTAGAGCTTAGATCTGCCATTTTGAAAGAGAGATTTCTGAGACATCTTAGCTTTCTTCTAATATTTTTTTTTGTACAGGCAAAAAACAAAAAAGAAGAAAATAAACTGATCTGAAGTTTGTAAGAAAAGAAGATATAATCATACACTTCGTTTCTTTTTACTTACATATTTCTAATTTCCATGGTGCTAATCTAACTCTTGGAGAAGAAATGGCAACACACTCCAGTATTCTTGCCTGGAAAATCCCATGGATAGAGGGGCCTATTAGGCTACAGTCCATGGGGTCGCAAAGAGTCAAACATGACTGAGCAACTTCACTTTCACAAACTAGCTCTTAATCCTCTTCTTATGTACACTGATTGTTAAGTAGTTAGTCATAATTAGGGTTTATGACAATCTTGGGAAGAACTTTTTCTTTGTTTTCTATTCCAATAAAAACCCTGAGATTCAGACAGGTTAATTAACCTGTCCAAAATCTTACATTTAATAAACGAAAAAACTAGAAATCCCAATCTGTGTACCATGGACTTGGATCCTTATATTATGCCTATGTGTTTTTCCCACTGCTGTTCTTATACTTTCTCTACTGGTTAGAGTTCTATCAGTTCTGAAAGTGAAAGCATTAGTCATTCAGTCATGTCAGACTCTTTGCAAAAGCATGGACTATAGACCATCAAACTCCTCTGTCCATGGAATTCTCCAGACAAGAATACTGTAGTGGGTAGCCATTCCATTCTTCAGGGGGTCTTCCAGATCAAGGGACCAAACTCAGGTCTCCTGCACTGCAGGCAGATTCTTTACCTTCTGAGCCACCAGGGAAGCAATTACATTAAAGCTGGCTTAAAAACTAAAGGAAACAAATATTGATGAGAATCAAAATAACACAAACCCTCATGGTTAGGACATGAAAAATGTACAACCACTTTGGAAGACATTTGGCAGTTTTTTTGAGCTAAACATAAGCTTACATGATCCCACAATTCAACTGAGCTGAAAATTATTCCACACAAAATCCTGCACATGACAGTTTATGGTGGCCTTATTTATAACTGCCCAAACTTGGAAGTAACCAAGATGTTTATTAACAAATGTGAATGGACAAACCAACTGTGATAAGTCCCAACAATGAAATAGGATTCAATGATGGAAAGAAATGAGCTATTAAGCCATCACAAGATATAGAAAATTTTGAATGTGCATTGCTAAATGAAAGAAGCCAGTTGGGCTTCTTAGAATATTGTGTGAGCTAACTATATAACACTCTGAAAATTGGTAGCAGTTGAGTAAGATGCAAGAGTGACGTAGGAAGAGATAAGGTCACAGAATTAGATAAAATCTGGTCTTATTAAATACTGAGTGGAGAATCTTGAGCCAGAGGTGTGTTACAAGATGAATGCTTCCTTTTAAAAAGACTACACTGGTATAGTTTGACTTGGATGGTGGGGGCACCAGGCTGTGGAGAAAGGGAAACAGTTTGGAGCCTGTTATCAAGGACCAGATGAGAACTCTGCAGGTAGCAGTAGTCATTGGAGTGGAAGACTGAGTTAAAGTTTCAGGTTCGGGGTAAAGAATCCGCCTGCCAATGCAGGAGACACAGGCTTGATTGCTGGGTTGGGAAGATCCCCAAAGAAAGAAATGACAACCCATTTCAGTAGTCTTGCCTGGGAAATTCCATGGACAGAGGTGCTTGGTGGGCTACAGTCTGCAGGGTTACAAAAAGTTGGATATGACTTAGTGACTAAACAACAACAACAAAAATACAAATTGCCCCACAGTTATAATCCATATATACAATAATGTGTATATGCAGAGCAGTCCTTTACACTTCAGTGTAAATTTTTCACACTCTATGCACAGTGTAGAAAATGGAGAGGTGCATGAGGACATTAGAAGCCTATTGTTGAGGAAGAGAGGTATGTAAAATTCTGGTAAATTTCTGGAAATGATGCTATAAAGATTGAAAAGGCCAGCTTCTTCCATGCCACCATTTCTCTTGCGATGGCTTAATATAATAGGATGTAAAAAGGTAATAAATCAAAATACTGTAAAGATAATTAGAGCAGATATTGATTTGCATGGCAGAAAACCAACTGCTAAGCATAGATCACAAATTCACCATGACTGGATGAATCTGATGTACAGTGTATGTTTTTCTGAATACATCCCCAAATGTGTATATGTCCCCAAATGGATTTTAAAGATCAGTGCCAATTCATGTTGGTAAGAAGACATCATAAACCACATTGCAAACTTGTACACTAATATTTATGACTGATCTACTCCATTATGATGTTCACTAAAATACATTATCACCAAATAAATTTTGAGGATAATCAAAATATAATCTTTGCTAATAAATTATTCCTGTAAATTATTGCCCCTGGTTAGTCTTTTCTAATGAAGACAGAAGACAAATTTTGTCTATAATTCCTAAAGACTGATGCTTTTGAACTTCCTAAATCATCACTTACTTAACAATTCAGAATTTAGAAAGGTAAATAATTATTGTATAGAATTTGGATCTGGTAAGACACTGAGGTTCTGAGCCTTGTCATTGGAATATTATGGCAGAGCAGGGGAATGCTACCATTTATTCCTTTTACTGATCATGAATTGGAAAAGAATAGTAACAGTTGGAGAACAGCCCATCTCCAGTCACCATCTGCTTGTTGTAACATGGCTGTATGTTGTCATTTTTCCTCTTTTATTCCTGTTATTAACACACTATAAAAACTGCATTTAAATAGCATTACGTTTGCAACACAAACCAGCAAAATGGAGTCCCTCAATCCTTAACTTGTTCTGTGGAAACTGCTTTATTCCTCTTCTTAGACATTGTTTGGAGTCATGCATATCCTGCTGTTCAGTTATAGTAAAAACAGGTGCCCAGGAGAGGTAATTACCAATCTTACATTTGGTGCCTTCTTTTCTTTTGATTCAAAGCCTTTTGTTCATTTACTGTGTACTCCAATCGGTACCAGACTAATGTATGCAAGAATGTCTTAGAGTAGAATTGATCAAATTTAAGAGAATTTGGCTTTCATAGAAGACATGACAGTTTGGCAAGCAAAATAATAAAGTTAAATTTAAAAATAAAATAATATTAATTTAATAAACATTTATTAAATCTATTAGAAAAACACATTGGTGGTCACATAATTTTACATTTTATCTGATATTTCACCTCTAATTATTCACCTTACATATCCTGTCCAATTAATATAAGCAAATTAATGAATATAAATTTTTATAACACATTCATGTTCTCTTAAAATATTTGAAATTTTTTCAAAAAATGAAAATAACTTTATCAAATGATACTTTTTTTTAAAATTTTCTTTACTTTGTTGTGTTGGTTTTGCCATACACTGACATGAATCCACCATGGGTATACATATGTTCCCCTTCCAGAATCCCCCTCTCTCCTCCCTCCCGATTCCCTCTCTCTGGGTCATCCCGGTGCACCAGCCCTGAGCATCAAACCTGGGCTGGCGATTGATTTCACATATGGTAATTAACATGTTTCAATGCCGTTCTCCCATATCATCCCACCCGATACTTGTTTTTAATATAAAAGATGAGAGAAAAAGCCCTTAATATTCTCTACCATGAGATAATCATTAGTGTGATGATCCATATAGACATCTGTGTGTGTGTATACAAATACATTTTTACATAAATGGAATTATACTGAGATACGCTCCCTGAGAATTCTCCTTAAAGTGTGTGTGTGCCTGTGTGTGTTTGTGTGTGTGTGTACTATACATACATATAGACCAAAAATTTGCAGATTCTGATACAGAGGGATGTCTTTCAGTCCCCACACTGCTGGCAAGCCAGCAGGATATTAAGGAGACTGATTTATAGACAAGCGTATCTGTCAAAGTCCAGTCAAAAAAACAGAAAATACTGTAAGTGTTTCAAGCAGAGGGAATTTAATGTTGGGAATTGATTACACAGTGTTGAAAGGACCGAGGAAGTCAAAAGAGGAAATGAGGTAATCCAGAGGTAAATGATGGCAGGAAACAACTGCTCTAGTGAGAGAGACAAGAAAGGTGACCTTGCACTAAGGCTGGGGCAATCTGCCAGGCTGATTGTGGAGCAGGGGCACGGAAGTACAGGCTTGGTTTCTGGGAGACTGCTGTATTCTGCCTTCTCCATTCTTCTTGCCTGTGAACCTGCCAGGCCCTTCTATGAAAACAGGAAAAGCCAGTTAGAAAGGAGCCTGAGAAATGGCGTTTCCCAAACCCTAGTCCCAGTGTCAGAGAGTAGAGAGGGAAAGGATAGGTGTAGAGCTGAGAGAAATTCTAAGTAACTAACTCCACAAGTGACAAAACAGAGAGTATTTGAGAGGAAAACCCTGGGCGTTGCCTATACTCTTAGATGATTTAATAGGTAGGGACAAAATCACTAGAGGGAAATTAAAGACTTGGCTTTTGCATTCACAGGCAGATGAGATCTGAACATGTGGGCTGTGTGTGTGTGTGTGTGTGTGTGTGTGTGCGAGAGACAGAGAGACAGATAGAGACAGTAGTGCTTGGCTCATAATAATGCTTCAAACTGGTAGTTATCATTGTCATTTGAAATCTTTTTTTTTTTTTTTGGCTACACCAGGTCTTAGTTGTGGCATGTGGGATCTAGTTCCCTGACCAAAGATGGAGCCCAAGCTTCCTGCACTGGGAGTGCAGTCTTAACCACTAGGCCACCAGGGAAGTCCCCAAAACATTTTTAAATGTTTGACGTTTTCACAGTTATTTTTACAAGTAAAAATAATCATATTCTTTTCCCTTCTCCCATCCTTTTTCCCCCCTGCCAAAGTAATTTAATATGTTGATTTACCCCTTCATTTAATAGCAATCAGTTTTTCTTAGGCAAAACCAAAAGGGTAGGAGTTAATTCTTCAAGACATCCACCTAGTTATGTGGACTTCAAGGTGTTGATTGTTACTAGTATTCACAAGTACTCCTAGGAGATGTATGACGCGGAGAACACAGAGAGTGCTAACAGCAGCGCAAGAGCTTGCAGTCTGTATGGTAGTGGATGTCTAAGATGTAAAGTACGATGAATAACCACAAACAGAAGCAAAATGTTAAGCTTTACTATTTTTTCTCTTGTTTGTTTTCCTTTTCTCTTTCATACTCTTAATCTCTTGAAGTCTAGCATAAAGGCAGCATAATTACTGCTTTGCCCATTTGGGTACATTCATTCAAGATAACAACAAAGCAAAGCCAAGAAAAAAAATGACAACAAAGCACATGGGCACATGATGCCCAGTGCCCTCTCCTTCTGTTTTAATATTCTTTTCTGTGTGTATAAGGGGAGTGTTTATTTTATTGTTAGAGCTGGAAGGCAACGGAAAGGCAGAAGCTGAAGCAGAAAACAGGGGAGTCTAGAAGGAGCCGAACTAGCTTCACATCTGGAGCAGAACTTTGGGAAGAATATTATTTGAAGCCTTAGTATGGACCTGGCTGTTGGCGGGTTCAACTGCAGACGGGTGCATAGAAAACTGGAGTCACAGTCAGAGCCCTGGCCAGGACCAGAGTGGGAGCACAGAGAAAAATGGCAGACACTGTGTGTGTGGAGCTTGTGACGCACTCTCTTCTGAAGCTTCAAAGTATTGTGGCCCGGATCTCCTTCTAGATTTGAGCAACAGAGTTTTTAATAACTGTTTTTTTCCTCTTTCTAGGACTCATTCATGAATCTGTGAGGCTGATCCAAAGAAGTGGATGGTGAGGATCACTGGCTTGTATCCTAAATGTAGCACGGGCAAAATGGACTGATAATCAGTGGAGTTACAAAATTAGAAAACAATAAGAGGTCAAAAAAGCAACTCCAGTGACTATCCTAAACAATATCCAACAATATCTTTCTCCCCGTAGACAACACCCACATGGCCTTATGCTAGGTGTGTGCACAGGGATTCCCTGTCTCTCAGGAGATGCCCAGGACTCATATTCAAGTAGATTTCAAGTCATCTCCTTTTTTAGCCCCACAGATATGCCAAGATAGTTCATAAACCTGGAGTGAATATATAATTTATGCTCAAATTTGGAATCTACAATATTTATACCTAAGAAGTTAATCATTTTACTAGTGAACATGAAGACACAAATTAAATCCATGGTGACAAACCATTTTATACCCTTCACATTGGAAGCAGTTAAGAATATATGTACACCTATGGCTAACATCATGTTGATGTTTAGCAGAAGCCAACACAAGTCTGTAAAGCAATTACTCTTCAATTAAAAAATAAATAAACTAAAAGAAAGATGTGTTGGTTCTTGTGGAGCCATGTGAACTTTTAACTCACTGGTGAGAATATAAATTATATGAGCCACATTGTAGAACCATCAGCCTTTTCCAGGGAACCGACACCTTCCCTCCTTGGTATTATCTTAGGGTAACTCGTGTGACCTACTCCAGGAAACTTGGGTAAGAATGGCCATGAGGGGACTTTTCAAATCAAATGTAAAGAATGCTTATAAGGCGTCAAACCTGGGTCTCCGGCATTGCAGATTCTTTACTGTCTGAGCCACCAGGGAAGGATGTGGGTATTAGTCGCTCAGTCCTGTCTGACTTTCTGTGATCCCACGGACTTTACCTACCAGGCTCCTCTGTCCATGTAATTCTCTAGGCAAGAATACTGGAGTGGCTTGCTATTTCCTTTTCCAGGAGAACTTCCCGACCCAGGGATCAAACCTGGGTCTCCTGCATTATAGGCAGTTTCTTTACCATCTGAGCCACCAGGGAAGCCCAAGTATAAGGATGATCACCATATTTAAGATAATCACCCTGGAGATGGGGAGGTGAGATTAAGATCAGTAAGGGGCATGCAGGTAAGGGTGTTCATCTATTTGGTGAAGGAATTAGATTTTGGTGAGGAGCTCAACCATAACTGCTAAGGTTTTATTTTTTTGTTTGCGAGCAGGTTTCATGGATTTGATGTTATATTTGCTATTAGCTATTATATTTCCCAGGTTAAATATTAGTTTGGACTAGATGAAATTGGTTTTCATCTATAAAAATATCGATTTGGTGTTGTTCAGCTTACTATTTCATTATGCATTTTTAATTATTTAGAATTTTTGAAACATTACATTATAAAAATTAAGAAAAGCACGCCCACACCTAGAAATATTTTTGCAAGAGTTTTTTGAATCTTATTGCAGAACTTATTTTTGTTAACTCCACTGATGATGAGTCAATTATGTCTGTGCTACATTTAAATAATTGTGAGTTTGCTTCTTTAAATATTGATAGAAACTGCTATCCAAAAATCTAGAACACATGAAGACGTCAAAAAGGCAGCACCATTGACTATCTTTATAGACATAGTTCATTGGTGTAAATGCAAAGTTATCTCCACATTGTTCAGATATCATGACCTCCAGTGAGCATAGGAGGTGCCTATCCATAGTAACCCGTCTTTGTCAAGGTCTTCGTTATTTTTTTAAATTAATTAATTAATTTTTTCTTTACATTATTGTGTTGGTTTTGCCATACATTGACATGAATCCACCATGGGTATACAAGTGTTCCCCTTCCAGAACCCCCCTCCCACCTCCCTCCTGATTCCCTCTCTCTGGGTCATCCTGGTGCACCAGCCCTGAGCACCCTGTATCAAGCATCAAACCTAGGCTGGAGATTGATTTCACATATGATAATTTACATGTTTCAGTGCCGTTCTCCCATATCCTCCCACCCTTGCCCTCTCCCACAGAGTCCAAAATACTGTTCTATACATCTACGTTTCTTTTGCTGTCTCACATACAGGGTTATTGTTACCATCTTCCTAAATTCCATATATATGCGTTAGTATACTGTATTGTTGTTTTTCCTTCTGGCTTACTTCACTCTGTATAATAGGCTCCAGTTTCATCCACCTCAGTAGAACTGATTCAAATGTATTCTTTTTAATGGCTGAGTAATATTCCATTGTGTATATGTACCACAGCTTTCTTATCCATTTGTCTGCTGATGGACATCTAGGTTGCTTCCACGTCCTGGCTATTGTAAACAATGTGGCAATGAACATTGGGGTACACGTGTCTCTTTCAATTCTGGTTTCCTCGGTGTGTATGCCCAGCAGTGGGATTGGTGGGTCATATGACAGTTCTATTTTCAGTTTTTTAAGGAATCTCTACACTGTTCTCCATAGTGGCTGTACTAGTTTGCATTCTCACCAACAGTGTAAGAGGGTTCCCTTTTCTCCACATCCTCTCCAGCATTTATTGCTTGTAGACTTTTGGATGGCAGCCATTCTGACTGGTGTAAAGTGGTACCTCATTGTGGTTTTGATTTGCATTTCTCTGATAATGAGTAATGTTGAACATCTTTTCATGTGTTTGTTAGGCATCTGCATGTCTTCTTTGGAGAAATGTCTGTTTAGTTCTTTGGCTTACCTTTTGATTGGGTTGTTTATTTTTCTGGAATTGAGCTGCAGGAGTTGCTTGTATATTTTTGAGATTGTTTGTTCATTGCTTCGTTTGCTATTATTTTCTCCCATTCTGAAGGCTGCCTTTTCATCTTGCTTTTAGTTTCCTTTGTTGTACAGAAGCTTTTGATTTTAATTAGGTCCCATTTGTTTATTTTTGCCATTATTTCCAATATTCTGGGAGATGGGTCATAGAAGACCTGCTTTGGTTTATGTCGGAGAGTGTTTTGCCTATGTTTTCCTCTAGGAGTTTTCCCCATAGGAATTAAGAATGGTTTGGACTGATATTTAAGGAACATAACATAGGTCACACATGAAGTTAGGCTCTTGGACTAACCACTACTCATTTTATTTTGAAAAATTGTATAAAGGGTGCCACATGAAATAATAAGAACTATGTGAATAGTGTCAATTGTAATGCTATCAAGTGAGTAATAATTTTACTGACAAAATAGTCAAGTCTTAGTTATTCTTACTGCAAGATCATTTTAAATATCATGTGTGTTCTCATATGTTCAGTCACGTCTGACTCTTTGCGACCCTATGAATTATAGCCCACCAGGCTTCTCTGTCCATGTGATTTCTCGGGCAAGAATACTGGAGTAGAATGCCCATTTCCTCCTCCAGGGGATTGTCCTGACCCAGGCATTGAACCTGCATCTCTTATGTCTCCTACACTGGCAGGCAGATTCTTTACCACTAGTGCCACCTAGTAAAATATTTAGTTTTGTCTTGCACTTTACTGTTTATTAACTCAGTGGAAAGCCTTAGACCCCTTGCATGGGTGACTCCCCCTCCCTATTATTATTATTATTTTGGTCATTCCTCAGGGCATGTTGAACTTCCCTGACCAACCATCATACCCGTGCCCTGTGTATTGGAAGCATGGATTCTTAACCATTATATCACTAGGAAAGTTCTGCCTCTCTCTAGAGTTTTTTCAGTTGATGCTTTACAAACAAGCCAGTGGATCTGATCAAATCTTATTTGCCATTAAGTCCTCAAACTTGAAATGAGTACCCAACACAGACAGACGATACATATTTCTGAATGATTCAACTTATTTCAGGGTTATTCTTTATTTCATATTTCATCTCTGATAAAATCTTCCTTTTGAAGCTTTTTTTTTCCTGAGGGCTCTTGCTAATATGATTTCTTTATCCTTTGAAGTGTCTTGTCTCTGCTACTAGAGGGTATGTTTCTTGAAGGCAGAGTCTGTTTTGGGTAGCTTACAGGAGCTGGTATAATGCATTTGATTTGATAATACTCCAGTTGTGCTTGCACCTTTATTGTATGCTATGCTGGTTCTTGTGTGTTTCATATTTTTCTACTTAATTTCTTTCTGAGAGCAACTGTCTCAGGTAGTTTGCATGTAAATTTATGGGTATTGGAATAGACAATTTGGACCAGCAAGGGAGCTATTTCTACTTTAGAGCCAAACCCTCCTAAATGTCTAAAATTTGTTGCATCTAAAGTGATGAATCCTCCATCAAAGCATGACCGCAATTTTGTAATTTCCACTATATTTGAAGATATTACCTAAGTTGATGAAACGTTAGACCTGTAATTATAAGAACTGACCATGAATTGCCATTTTAGTTATGCTTCATTATTAATACATATGATCAGGTGTATACCAGGTGTTTGGGGGAACAATTAACATACAGTTCTCATAGTGCAACAATCAGGTGGAGACCATATTGTCATTTTGTCAATTATAAAAATTTGCACAATGGAATCATTTTAGAGTATTTATATTTTAGGGGGAAAATAATAAAAATAATTGGCCCTATCTAGGGATTATTGGGGCTTCCCAGTGGCAATAGTGGTAAAGAACCCACCAGCCAATGAAGGAGACTTAAAAGATGCAGGTTTGATCTCTGAGTCAAGAAGATTCCCTGCAGGAGGGCATGGCAACCCACTCCACTATTCTTGCCTGAAAAATTACATGGACAGATAAGCCTGGTGGTCTACAGTCCATGGGGTTGCAAAGATTCAGACATGACTGAAACAACTTAGCACACAGGGATTATTATATTAATCTTTTCCCAGTTCTGTGCCAAGTTTTTTGCTTACATTGTTCTATTTATTGTCACATTGTCCAGCAAACCTCAAAGGGAGATACAGTGCATCATTTTCTAGTTTGGGAAACTTGTCCAAAGTCATACAAATGCTGAGTTGTGGAAGAGGGACTTAAATCCCCTTTGGTCTGACTCCAGAGTCTAAGCTAACTTGCTATGCATTTCAGTTCTTATTATGTTATGGGGTCTCCACTAGGCAGTTGTTGCTCTTGACCTCCCTCTATTGCTTTATGTTTTGGCTTTCATGATCCTATTCTAGCTTGGCTCTTGTCTCTGACCATTCCTTCTGCAGTGTATTTTTGAGCTCTTCTTCCTGTAATTCCTCTTTTGAACTAAATGTTTATTATTTTCCTCTCATTTCCACTCTTGAACTACTCTTCTCATTATGAACATCTAAATAATGTCATATTCACTTTGTTTTAATTTGCTAGGAACTTGCTCCATGTGCAATGGGCTCTCCAAACTTAACCCAATTTCATCTTCCTGCTTCACCTGGTTTCTCTTCTTCTGTTCTTGCATGTAGTGAATCTGTGGTCTCAACTTCAAACTACTCCTCCCTCATCATGCTGACACATGCTGAGATCTTATTCATCAATGAGGCCTTGGTATTTTGCATCATTTTTGGAGATCTAGCCTAGCTACTCTAGTCAAACTAGATACCCTAGTTGAGGCTATCTTTTCTTAGCTAATGCCTGAGTTAAAATTTTAAGCAAAATTTCTTGACTAGTCCTTTAGTCCTCTCCTTAATGCTGCTGAAAGAGTCATTGAAAATGGAAATCTCTATGCCACTTCACTGCATTAAACCTTTCAACAGCTTCTCATTACTATTGAAGGAATAACTCCTACATGAGGTCCTCTACAATTAGTTCCTGCCATCTCTCCCATCACTTCCTCTGTGCCTCCTGCCATATGCATTAAAGTTCTATCATTATAAACCTTTTTTATTACCCAAAGAAATCATACTGTTGATCAACCCCACTCCCATAATTAGGCTCACAATGCCCTTTTTAACTGAAATGCTCTTCAATCTTCACTACTTAGGGGAGCTTCACTAACTTCTATGAATCTTTTAAAATTCATCTCAAAAGTCACTTCTAGAAAGTGTTCTCAGACACTACAACACAAGCTGGGGTTATTGATACAGCAACTTATTTACTCATATACCTGGCTCCCTCAAAACATTGTGAAGTCTTTGAAGACAAATAATATGTCTTAAGCATCCTCGTATTCTCAGGGCTTAGAACAATGCTGACACATAGTATGTGTTTAACAGATGTTGAATAACTCCTCAATCTCTGCAAGTAAGTTTGTTTTCAAATTTGTGTCACTTCTAGTCAACTTGAGAAAAAAGTAACATTGGAATATAGGCAAAATGAAGTAAAGTGAATAGAGTCATTCTAGTTCTCTTCATATACATTAATTTCGTGCCTACTTTCTTCTGCCGCCCAGCATGATTCTAAGTTTCTAAAATTCCTCTAATATTTACTGAAAAATACACAGGGAAATGCTTCTAAGAGAAACTTTAAAAATATCACAAAATAACTGAACTTCAAAACACTCAAATGGTGCACTGTGTATTATATTAAAAAGGATTATTAGCTATTCTGTAAAAAAATATTTTAGGCCTCTGTTTTCAATATTAGTAAGTCTTTTGCCAGTTTTCTGTATGCTATGTACTGCTGCATTCTCATCATACTATGAAACAGCAATTAAAATATTACTCTAAATTTGCATAGGAGAAAACTGAGGTTTAATGAAGTTTGATCAGTTTAACCTAATAGCAAGCAGGGCCAAAATTTCAATAGAAGTCCTTATTTAAAGTCTGTGATTGTAACTGCTGGCTGATTCTGCCAGGCATTCGCTTTATTATCAAACTATATTCACAACACTTAAATAAAAACCACAAAGAAATAAACACTCTATGATTTTTTTTTCTTTAATCCTTTCCTTTAGTTTTATCCCTAGGAAAGATAATATTAGCTTTACCAAATCATGGATTCCATGTGGAAATTGTATTTGTTCATAAAGCCCTCCTAGTTTTAGATTTAGGCATATAGAGATGAAAATGAATGAGAAAGTATTTGAGGAGACAATGGAAACTCTTGTGGTAAAGATGATTCATCCCAAGGGGAACGCAGGAGGAGAGACCATAACACAGAGAGAATGTTTCCATCTGTGCCAAGTTCAGCTCAACAGGACAATAGCGACTAGGCTGGCCACAGGGTCTCTTCTACTACAAACCACAGAAATTCTGGTTCGAATCTCTGTACTTAAAATGTAAAGAAAGCATAAACAAGAAGTTCAGCTACCAGATGGGGACTCTTCTAATTAGTTAAGTCTGTTCTAATTTTTGGCCACCAGTTGGCAGATGCAACAGATGCCAAGGGAGTAAACAGAATATGTTGGCAGTTTTGAATTTTCAACCAGTATATCACAAATAGATTCAATTTAGAAATATTTCCCCCTTTGGTTAAACTCTGTAACTTAATTTTGTCAAATGTCAGGAAGTTAGAGACCTATTATGAAGCATTTCTTTTTCGACATTTCACATTTTTGCCTGTAAGTCAAAGGCAATGAAATATATGTTTTCAGGCATGTTGTCTCAGACTCTGTAGAGTGTAACAGTCATGCTTGCATAAAAGAAATATTTTATTATGAAAACGGACTAATATTGTATTTTGTGATTAGAAAACCCAATAAAATGTAAGAATTGTTTTTGGGAAAACACATCTTGAGATGAGCAGGGATGTTAAGAAACTGAAGAGATCTGGTGACTATAATCACAGTCTCTAATGTGCATTGCTGGTGGTTCATGCTTTATAAGCAATTGGTAATTGGAAGAAAAATTACATAACTATATAACTCAGAGGATGAAGGACAATGTTACTTTGACCTTTTTTTTTGGACATAACTGCTTTTTTTTGAAATGATAGGTGATGGAGTTATAATTTTTCCATCCCCAGAAATGATCAGCAAGTTTCCTTAAATTACTTTTCCACTCAACTATTATCATGAGTGGAGAGAATGATTTTTAAATTATACTTTATTTATTATTGAAAATTGTGTCCTTGCTTTTATCTACATATATTTAATAAATCTTTGTGAGTACTTAGCATGTACTAGGCACAGTGCTTGTCCTGGGTCCACTGAGTTAAACAATACACAGTCCCTAATGATTGCTCACGCTGGCAAGAAGCCCAACAGCCACCATATATTATGACAATGTCTGCATTGGAGGTAGGTCAAGTGTGTCCTGGGCATTCACAAGGGCAAACAAAGAGGAGAATAAGTAATTCTGCCTGATTTGCTGGGGGTATTATAGAAATATTTCTAAAGGTAGAGATATTTAACACAATTTTTTTTCTTTTTTTAGAAGCTAAGAATAACAAATCAAGTTTATGGGAAAGAGGATTACAAAAACAGAGACATATTTTTGGTAAAATGTACTTTGGGGCTTTACTAGTGGTTCAGTGATTAAGACTTGTGCTTTCAGTGCAGAGGGCTTGGGTTCAAACCCTGGTCAGGGAACTAAGATCCCACATGCTATGCAATGTGGCCAAAAAAAAAAAATGTAGTTACAGGGGACACAAGTATTAAATAGGATCTTGATAAAAGAAAGAGCTGTTGGTGTTGGTAGGGGACAACCAGGCAGAGAGTAGTGACTGAGATGTTTCACAGGTTTTTGACTTAGAAAATCAAGAATGTTGTGCTGCCCTTGATGGAAAAGATAGGAAATGCAGGGGGGCAGCAGGTTTTATGGAACAGATGAAGACTTACATGTTATAAATATCAAATTAACATTATTAATATTGATATCAATATCATTAAAATATTAGTATATTGTGTTGATCATGCTAATAATGTTGGTGATGAGAACATAATATTTATTTGTTATTGACTTTGTATCAGATATTGAGACAAGTGTTTAATACTTACAAACACATTTAGTCCTCACCACAGTCTAATGAGATCCATGCAGGAATCAGAGCTACTCTAGGTCATGGCAGAGTTGTGATTCAAGTCCAGGTAATTTAAGTCCATATTCTTCAATAATTCACACAATTTAGACTCGGCTTTCACTGTATTCTGGTTGGAATGTCTAAAGCGCAGCTGCTAATATACTTTTGGACCTTAAGAATAAGATCTTCATTAGAGTCATAAATTTAGATTACAATCTATATGCCTTTAGATTGTAGTTAAAACTATAGATGTAGGTTTTGTTTTTATTTTGCACCTATGTAGGGTAGTGACTTCCAATATGGACGAACTTCAGCCATCACCCTGAAATTATAGATAAAAACTGTTGTCTGTACTGCCCTGAGAGAAGAAACATCCTAAAGAGGCCACCACTCCATCAATATTTTATGAACCTTTGGTGTAAACTGAGAAGAGATCAGTATTATAATAATCCCTTGAATTCTTCATCCTGAAGAAACCTCTGGGACTGCCAATTATTTATTGAATTTTCAAACAAAGTGATAATAAAGGAATTTAGGATAAAAGGTTTGAAGGACTAAATGTAGCATGTAGAATCTTGTAAAAGAATATCTTAAGGTATTTCACCCTTGCATATTTGTAGCTTTCATCTTGGTTTGCAAGGGTGAGGTGGTTTAACTAGAGAGGAAGTTATCTCATTGGTCTTGGTCTGTTTCTTTCTTAAACTGGTCTTTTGCTTCAAATACAATCAGGAAATCTGTCAACTCTGGTATTTGGTATAAGCAAGGCTTTGATATTAGAACTGATAATTTTACATATCTATCTTCTAGGCTCCATACTCTAACCTTTGGGAAATGATCTTGTTTTATGTGGCCCAATGTGGATGATGGTACAAAGAAGAGGCAGGGTGGAGAATAAATAAATGAGCTGCTTAGTCTCCTAAGTTGCTATCTCTCTCTCAGTTTTAACTTTGTTGCTCCATCTTATCTCTTGAATGAATTTAGATTATTTGGCAGAATTTGGCACAGAACCATTCTCCTTCTTCCCTTATTTGTCATATCCTCATAGAGATTGATAATCTGGTGATGTGTTACATTTTTACTCATTCTTTTGCTCTTATGTATAGGGCATTTTTTGAATCAATTTTTACAACTTAAGGAATTTTCCAGATGAAAGAACTATGCAATTTATCTAGTTATCCTAGTTAGCAGAAAGGAAAAAGTAAAGGAAAAAAGAAAATATCAGTTTCAATGTCTTGAAAATACCCTACAGATAAGCTCTGTATGTTTGATTGAATGAATCAGAGTAAGAATTACCAGTACTTGAGAAGAGAAGGGGGCTTCCCAAGTGACTCAGTGGATAAAGAATCCACCTACAATGCAGGAGATGCAGGTAGACACGAGTTTGATCCCCAGAAGATCTCCTGGAGGAAGGAAATGCAACCCACTTCAGTACTCTTGCCTGGAGAATCCTATGGACGGAAGAGCTTGGTGGGCTACAGTCCATAGGCTTTCAAAGGCTCGGACACAACTGAAACAACTGAGCACAGATGAGGAGAGAAGGAAAGGATGTCAAATTTCATCCCTTAGTAAATTTAAGTACTAACATAACCTTACCAAGAGCATGAGATCGATTTTGCCTTAAAATGCCATTTCCTGGAAAGTATTAGTGGCAAAATGAAAATATTCTGGTCAAAACTCAGTCCTTCCTTGCCTAGTAATGCTGGATGCAGTGGCACAAAGTGCAGAAACTCATGGAGGGGAAATTCTGATGTCACATTAGCTTGTTCTCACACATTGCTTGTTGCATGCCAAGCCCATATGTCCAAGCAATGGCTCTTCTTAGACATGCCTGTTGTGGTTATCCCTAAGAAGAGAAGCATATAATAGTGCAAGATATATCTTCAAGATGTTTTGCTCTCCTTCTTTTCTGTGTTTATAAGCTCAGCTTAACTCTTCTTTCCTCCATAAAGGAATGACCCCGACTTCTCTTTAAATCATGGCTTTGGTATCTATCACAAGACATCTTGGAAACTGAAGTGCTGCTTCCTTGGCTGAATGTTTAAGACAGTTATTAGCTACTTTAGTTTGCATAAGGTAAATCTATAAATTCTTAAACTTTAGTAAAAATGTACTCAAAAAAGATATGGAAAATTCTTTATGCCTTCCTATATAAAAGAGCTATTCTATCTTGAATTAAACATTACTGGAATTAAAAATAATTAAATTTCTATAATTTTTGACTAGCAACTTACAAAACATTAGCTTACTTTTTATTGAACCATTCCTAAATTACTGGCATTTCAGGACAGCATTTGGGGTCTTCCCCAGTGGCTCAGTTATAAAGAGTCCGTTTGCAATGCAGGAGACACAGGTTCGATCCCTGCATTGGGAAGATCTCCTGGAGAAGGAAATGGAAACCCACTCCAGTATTCTTGCCTGGAGAATCCCATAAACAGAGGAGCTTGGTGGGCTGCAGTCCTTGGGGTCGCAAAGAGTTGGACACCACTGAGCGACTGAGCACACACACACTCAGGACAGCATTTATTGTTGTTTTGTTGGGGTTAATGGTCTGGGTTCTTGAGAAAAGCTAATAGTTTGATTTTCACCTCTACCAATTGTTAGCTGTGTGACTTTGGGTAAGTCACTTAAACTCTTTCATGCCAGCAGTTAATGGGAAAATAACAGTACCTACCTCATAAGACTGTTCTGAGGTTTCACTGAGTTAATACATGTATATCTATTAGAAACATTCCTGGCACAACTTTAGCCAATATTTATTGATTATCAACTATTTCTTTTTGCTATGGTTCATGATGGACTAAAATTCTTTAAAGCTATTTGATAAATAATAAAGCTTCAGAAACATTTAGTTTTTAGCTAAATCTTTTTAAAATTTTAATACAAATATATTACAATATCATTATAAAATTTGTATAAATAAAAAACAAAAAGATAAATACACCTCCATCATCTCAATTCCTACTGACCATAGCTAAATCACTATCAATAGCCCAATGTGTATTTCTTGCATTGTGTGTTATTCATGAGCACACAATTACCCTACAAAGACCCTTTGAAGATATGAGATCATTACCTCCATATTATTCTCCAGATTGCTTAGAAAAATAACTCAAATATACATGGCATAATCCTTTTGGCTTCATATGTATAGATCTGCCCTGTTCTTCTGATTGTGGCAAACTAGTCCTTAAAAGGTGTGTATAATGAAATCTATCTCATGAATGCCATTTAATTTGTCTCTAATTGTTTGTTATTTCAAATAATGCCACCAATAACATTCCTATACATCTAACAAAGTTCAATAACTGGCCTCCTTGAAGGCCACATCAAGAGCGAAGATTCATCTGGTTTGGGCTTCAAATTGTTTTATTTTTATTTTTAATTAATTTATTTTAAATATTTAGTTATTGGCTGTACTGGGTCTTAGTTGTGGTATGTGGGTCTAGTTCCTTGACCAGGGATCAAACCTGGGCCCCCTGCATTGGGTGCATGGAGTCTTAGCCACTGGATCGCCAGGGAAATCCCTTCAAATTGCTTTAAACATTAAAAAAAAAAAGAGTCAACATTTATAAAACAAGTGAATTTAGATGAAAAATCCAGATTTTTGGATTCTACTCTTAAAAAAAATCCAAAGATCAATAACTTCTGGGTCTAATTTTTGAGTTACAATAGCAAGATTTGACAGAGTAGAGGCAGCTGTAATTATAAATTCATATCTATTCCACCTACTACAGTTCTTGCCTTTTCCATTGTCTTGCACTTGGCTGGTTTTCCTCATTTATAGTACCTGCTTGATTCTCATGGGCCCTGAAGTTTGAGATCCCTGAGATGTATCATTAAACATTTAGGTTGTATTACTAAATGATAAAGACTAAGTTGTGAATTTCTGGGTCAAAGGGTAGAATAATGCTAAATTTTTGATAGTACTGTCAAATTATTTATCACATTTTATTAAATACCCAGAGTGCTCTTACTTCTAGGCTCTCAGCTAGACCTAGCATTAATGCAACACAAATCAAGTAGAAAAAAAAAAAAAGTAAAAATGTCTAAGTTTCTTTGAATATCAAAAACTCAATGTACGGATTCATAGAGGAATATTTAGAGATTGTATCAACCTGAGTCCTGGTGAGAAACAGAATGCATACTCAGCCAAAATCTTGAGGAAAATGGGTTGAGGGACTATTTACAGAAGTGTGGGTGGCAAGAGGGACTCCCCTGGTGGCTCAGCAGTAAAGAATCCACCTGTAATGCGGGAGATGCAGGTTGCATCCCTAGGTCAGGAAGATCCCCTGGAAGAGGAAATGACAACCACTCCAGTATTCTTGCCAGGAAAAACTTCGTGGACAGGGAGCCTGGAGGGCTACAGTCCATAGAGTGGCAAAGAACTGGACACAGCTGGACACAGGTGGGATTAAGAGAACCAATCAAGGATGTGGAGTTCTATAAAGAAGCTGTTTGTAACCTCAATCTGATGGGAAAGGAAGAGGACATGGTATTTCAGGAGCCCCTGGGAACTGGACGTCCTCGTAAGAGTTGTCACAGGACACAGCCCCTGCTAAAATTTACTACTGAGATATAGCGGGAGTGCGGCTCAGCATTTTCTGGCAACTGTCTCCTTCAATCTTGCTGTTATCTGATGGTGCCTGATATTGGTTAAGTCCCTCCAAAGCCATACAGACAGGCTGAAGCAGTTCTTAGGGATCAGAACAGGAAATATGGAGAATACACAGAGGAGGAATATGTAAAAATAGAACTGCTGTCTGGTCTCAAAGGTCCTAGAACACTTTCACTCTTACCTATTTCATGATCATTACATTTGAAAAATTGTATTACATTACCCAACCATAAAAAATCTGTAGTTTATAAATATTGCATTAATGAGTTTAAATGATTAAAGTGCTTGTGGGGGAATCCCCCACAATAGTACTAGGATGCATATAAAGTCTTTATCAATTTAAACAATGTTTATATTCTTTAAAGTTCATGTAGAATTACTTCAACCTTTTTAGCTTTACCAACAAGATAAAAATTTACTGAAAGTTCCTGCAGGCTGAACACAAAGAAAAATCAGAAGTGTATTTTTCAAAGGGGAAAAATCAGGTACCTAAGTAATTATGTATTTGGGTGGATAGTGATGAGAGTTTCAGATAAAGGACTTTGGAAGTTTGGAAAAAAGAAAGATCACAGTGGTTTAACTCCCTTGACACAGCTCCAATAAGAGGTCTTTTGAAGTGCCTTTCACTCCACTGTAAGGAAAACTGACTGAAATCTACAGCAAGCTAACAACTCTGCTCCTAACGCTCTTCCCCTTCTGGTCCTTCCATCTGTGTTAAATTCCTATTAAGGGTCGATTGTAAATCTGATTACGCTGTTAAGTAAACCAAATCTGATTAAGCCAGTTTCACTAATATGATGACTCAAAGCATTCAATATTAAGTAAATGAATAAATATGAATTTTAAATGAAATTTATTTTTATAAGGAACTCTAAGTGGAATGTGTTTTTAAAGAAATCATTGATATACGAGCTAGGAAAAGTTTGCTGTTGAATTATAAGTAGAAATTTTGAAAGTTGGAAAAGTTCATAAAATGCAAGACTGATAAAAATTTTCCAGTGTAAACATTTTCACTGCGTTTAGAGTGCTTTGCACATCCTAAACATCTTGCTGCATCTTGAAGAAATAAAAAGTGGGCATCGTATATTATGAATAATGGATGTGTTTTATGCAACCAGTAGAAGGTAGAACTCTGAGGATCACTCATCAAAAAAGACTCTTGTCCTCATCACAAGTTTACAACCAAAGCATTTGTCTATGTTTCAAAATTCAATAACATTCAGATGTGTGTAGCATGTAAAAAGTATTTGTGGCTATCATATTTTTGGATTAATTAACTCATTGGAAGTCCTGAATGAGTCAGAAGAGGGCTTCTTCTAATTTTGGTTAAGAAGTTAAGGCACGTTTCCTGAAGAAAGGATAATTTTCTGCTGGGCCTTGCTAGATATCCCATTACTAGCCTTATTTACATAAGGAAGCAAACTCTTCCTCAGTGAGTAAATCAATCACATTGAGCAAACATTTATTGAATTTCCATGGCCTTCAGAATAAAAGGGAAGTTATTGATCATGGCATAAAATTATATTCATGATCTGGTTCATCTCCCATTTCTCCTCACCTGACTTATCTTTTCAGATTAACAAGACAATGTACTTGTGAGTTTAAACACCTACTATGTGTCAGTATTGTATGCTTTTGTGTGTTCCCTTTCAGAGGCCTAAAATGCCTGTCGTGTCATCAGGCTTGTATTGAATGCTGATTACTCAGTGAAAACTTTGTTCATTTAAAAAAAAAATCAGATTCATTCCTCTACCATTTTTATAACAATTTTTAATTTTAAAGGAGAAAATTTATAGATAACTACTTATTAGAATTGTGTTTCTAATAACTGTATTAAGGATACTCAAAACCACACACACACACACACAGTCACACTAGTAGAGGATGTTCTAGTGTATTAGAACAAATAATTTAAAATGATGCTTGTATAGAAGTCATGGTACAAAAAGACTTGAAGTTAACTAAAAGTATTTAAAGTTTGGTACATTGTTAAGTGCCTGGTACATGTGCTGTCAGAAAACACATCATAAGATACAGTGTTAACCCAATGATATAAACAAAAGTGGATAGAAAAGAATGAAAAAATGCCTAAAAATTTGTTGTGTGTAACTCTAGGTGATAGCATTAGATTACAGGGATTATTTTAGTTTGTACTGTCCGATTTTTTTAAACAGTTGAACTGTGTTACTTTGATGACAAATAAAATATTTAAACAAGTGTCAATACTTTGTTCAAGGGTCATCACTTTTCTTATGAAGTGCTCCTGAAACATTCATCCTTACCATTCATTACCCTCTCTCCACTGACTTATTATTTTTTACAAATGGTAGCAAGTTTACTGAGTTTATTTCTCTACTTTTGTGTTTCCCCAATGAGACAGGAAACTTTTGAAAGAGATTGTTTCAAAATTTTCTCTCCAGTATTAACACATATTATAGTATAATCTGAATACTGTGCATGTTTTGAGTTCAAGCAATGTAATATAGTGTGAGTTTCTTCAACAAAATTAGCAATATTCTCCAACTACCTGGCAGAGGTGGAGAGGGTAATGCTCCTTATGTGACTTATCATCATTAGGCCCAACTCCTGTAAGACTCCATGATCTTCTCCTAGGTCAAGAGAATCATAAATAACTTCTAATACAATCAGGCCATGAATATTATATATTTCAAGGTAAAGTTTTCCCTGAATTTCCTTGTGTTTCTTCAAATACTTCTCATTATTTGCTTTTGGAAAAAGCCTAAGGAAATTGGCATATGGTTTATTTTAAAAAATATTAACAGTAAGTATCAGAGTTTTATTTTTTCACACTGGTGAGCATGAATCATTTTTTTAAAAATCTGTATATTTTCTAATTATATATTTTTATATTGAGTACTTTAGGGAAGAAAATAATTGCACTGATTTGAATTCATAATATAATTAATCCCTGGGTTCAATAAATATCCTTTATAATTATATCCAGTCAATATTAGAAATGTCTGTAGACACTAAGTCAGCTAACAAAATAAGTAAAATAACTATATGAAATATAAATCTCAGGAATGGGGAACATCCATGATCAGTGAAGTCACTTTCCCACTGTTTTTTTTTTTTTTTAAATATGGTTCACATTTACTTCAATCACAAACACATTCATTGCAAGTGTTAACTTACACCACTAATGCTAGCATCTTAAAACTAAGATCTTAAAAGAAACTTCAGTTTAATGCAATGAAATTCAAGAAGAAAATTTTGGGACACTTGATCAGAAGATTTTGGTGGCTGTCGAAATACTCAGGTGTACACAAAGGTGCAAGAAAGCCTGAGAAGGAAGAGTTGTTTCCATTTCCCATTGAAAACAAGATCCAAGAAATAGGCGAACCAAATATTCTATAGAAATTAGCTATCCAACCATAGAGTGCCAATAAAAAACTTCTTATGTTAGTAATGGACTACATTTTAAAAACCTTGGCAGATGTTACAAAAACAAAATATTTAGAGTAATATTTACAAATACAAACATAATCAGCTTTTTGCCTTCTATAAATAGTAATCTTTGAAGTGCTAAAAATGAGGTCCAACTGCGGTTCTTTTCTGGTGTGGCAAGCTGTAGGAGCACACGGTCTACTGACTTACCTTCTCAAAGTATTCTTGGAACCAGCTGCATGGGGCTTGATTGCAGGAGAAGCTGATGTCCTATTGGCTGGGCAGACTTCTCCATTGGTTTCCACAAACTGAAATGACTTCACCAAGCAGAGGGTTTCTTCCATGCTTCAGCCCACTGGGAGATCACTGATACTCAAATGCTTGATGACGCCATTGGCGTCAATTATGAAAAGAACTCACAGTGAAGGATCAGAACCTTCTCACTGCACACTGTAGTGTCGGGAGAAGTGTTTGATCAGATCTGACAAGAGCTTAATGTTCATGTGGTCCAACCAGCATTCTTCCTCTGTGTGTTTATCTAGGCCAGGTGGCTGAAGTGGGAACCCAATGACACTGCAGCAAGTTCACAGCTCATGATTCAATGCATCATGAAATTCATTGGCTTTGTCACTGAAAGCAATTGTGAAATTTCTGTTCATAAAAGTGAAATCCAAAGGATAGAAGAAGAGCACCTTCCCCTTAAAGTCATCAGCTTAGCCACTCAGTCGTGTCTTTGAACTCTCCATTGTCAATGGCAGTACCCTTAATATAAGGCACTTGTTGGGTGATGGCAAGGATATGGTGTGAGGAACTGATGCTAGAGGCCAATTTTGCTTGGCCAGAACCAGACCACAGTGCATTTGTCAGGCACATTCTCCAGCAGACATAAGGGCTGCATAGGCAAAAATGCCTCAAGGACTGGCTTTCACATGTTGGACAAGCGATGCCCAGAGTAATCTTCTCACCGTGGTGGCCATCTTCAGTCAAGAATGAGTCTTTTTTTTTTTAAGTATATGGATATTATTTTATGTATTGATTTATTGGCTGAGCAGGGCTTGTGGGATCTTAGTTCACTGACCAGGGATGGAACCCACATCCCTTGAAATGGAAGTGCCAGGGAAGTCCCAAGCATGGATCTTTAATTATTACCTTCCCCTATTTTCTAATGAATAATAATGTATATTTATTTCCCCCTCGGAGGATGTATGACATACTGGGTCCAATGATGGTTTCTTATTGAGATTAAAAATATTTTTTTCTTAAAGTTCCTACCAACTTCATGAGAAAAAGACTAAAACCTGTATTTTTAGTTTTTAGACAAATGACTGGTTTGCCTCATCTCTAGTTTTTCAGTTTAAATAAGTAAACACCTAAATAAATTGAATGTTTTTATATCTATCTCTCCACTAGATGAAAGAAAAATTAAAGATAATAAGAACAAGTTGCCCTAGCATGAAAGAATGGAATCCAAGGCTGAATCTGAATTGTAGTTGGAAGTATGAAGCTATGGTTGGAACTTTGGGAGCAACAAAGAAGAGGTGAATGAATTGCTTGAGTGACCCAGGTGTGAGAAGCGGCTTTTTGGAGGAAGTGACCTGGTTGCCAAGCAGCAAGTGACCTGGTTGCCAAGCAGCAAGTGGAGCGTGGACCAAAGTGAGAGCAAAATGGCACAGGCATTAATTGCCAAGTCATATTTGTGGATCACTAGGACTGCACTGTTAGTTGAAGCTCAGTGTTGCATCCTCTGTTTTGGGTATAGGTAGTTCATACTATCAGCAGAAGGAAGTTCAGATGGGCTGAGCAGGTTTGTGAGACCAGCTGTCTGTGAAGTCCAGGTTGCTCAGTGGGGAAGATAGATACTGTATACATTCTAGGATGAGTGTAAAACCTGATCAGAAGGAAATGGTGATTTGGATTTATATGTAATGGAGTTGGAAACGTAGAGAAAGCATGTATGGGACAATATAGTGTAGGGGAAGGGAAGGAAGTTAATTATATCTTTGGATATGAGAAAGTTTAATCACTGCAGATGGTGATCGCAGCCCTGAAACTAAAAGACACTTGCTCCTTGGATGAAAAGTTTAGGACCAACCTAGATAGCATATTGAAAAGCAGAGATGTTACTTTGCCAACAAAGGTCCATCTAGTCAAGGCTATGGTTTTTCCAGTGGTCATGTATGGATGTGAGAGTTGGACAGTGAAGAAAGCTGAGCACCGAAGAATTGATGCTTTTGAACTGTGGTGTTGGAGAAGACTCTTGAGAGTCCCTTGGACTGCAAGGAGATCCAGTCAGTCCATCCTAAAGGAGATCAGTCCTGGGTGTTCATTGGAAGGACTGATGTTGAAGCTGAAACTCCAGTACTTTGGCCACCTCATGCAAAGAGTTGACTCATTGGAAAAGACCCTAATGCTGGGAAGGATTGGGGGCAGGAAGAGAAGGGGATGACAGAGAATGAGATGGCTATATGCATTATCAACTTGATAGACATGGGTTTGTGTGGACTCTGGGAGGCTCCACTGTCCATGGAATTCTCCAGGCAAGAATACTGGAGTGGATTGCCATTCTTTCCTCCAGGGGATCTTCCCAACCCAGGGATTAAACATGGGTCTCCCACACTGCAGGCAGACTCTTGACCCTCTGAGCCATGAGGGTGGAGCTAAGGATTATTCTCCAGCTATTGGCTTGGACAGGTGATAATGAAAATGCTATCACTAGTCTTGTAAAACTGATTTTGAGATGTCTGGGAGGCATCTTGAATAGATAAATGGACCACATATTTGGGTTTGAAAATTAGACAAGGTCAGTCTGGACGAGAGGTGAGATTTACTGGAGCCACAGACATATGCAGGATCACTTAGGAAGGTGCAGAAAGAGATGAGCATGGAGTCAGGGATAGGACTGGTAAATTTCAACATTTAAAAAATGGGTAGCAGATGACAAACCACAAAGAGATCTGGACAAGACAGCTAAAAAAGTGAGTGGGAAAGCAGGAGTGTGTGGTGAAACTGAAACGGCCTGTTGACACTGAGTTAAAAAGTGTGCAAGTGCGTGTGGTTAAAGGAGGAAGTGGTTAACAGGTCAAATGTCGTGGCTAGGTCAAGCACAAGAAAAATTAGGAGTCTGTTGGATTTAGAGATATGGGTAGAGATCATTGAATGTCTCAACAAGAAGAGCTTCTTGTTGGAAGAAGAGAAGGCTGCTTTGAATGAGTTAATGTGAAAAAGAGAAGTGAAGAAATGGCAATGTTGATTGAAGATAACTGATTTGAGAATTGTGGCTTTTGACAGATTGAGAAAGATAGGGTTGAAGCTAACTCAGTGTGAGGTAGCCTCTATTACTGTCCTGGTTTTAGACAAAAGAAAACTGAAGGCACAGAGAGGTTAAGCAGCTTGCCCAAGGTCACATGGTTAGAGTGACTGTTAGAATTAAGCCCTAGGCAGTGGACTCTAAAGCTTGTTCTTTTACAGAAACTGTGTGTGCTGAATTAAGGAATGTATGCCCACTTGCCTTGTCACCTGGCATAACCTATTATTCCACTTTTACAGCTGAGGTCTGAAGTCCTGTTCGAGATTGGCCAAGGTCATACCATAAGTGAAAGAGATGGCATTTAACTTCAGCTATTTCTGCTCCTTGTCTTGTGCTTTCCCCCTTGGCCATAATTGAATCACCTCTGTGTGTAATTTCAGGCACGGTGATTCCCTTTTGCCCTGAGTTTTGTTTGCACCTCCAGCCTGTGTACCGCCTGCTCAGTAATGATCTAATACTTACTGTGTGGGCTTCAGAGTTTATTTGATTTGGAGCAACCGAAACGGCCTGTTGGCAAGGACTAAATATAAGATTGTGAATCCAGGGACAAGGATGCATATTTCTGGCCAAAGGGGATCTTGCTAGCTATGGTAAAACACTGCAAAGTATTGGCAACAGTTGCTATAACGAAAATGAATTCTCTAATTCTAAATGCTTGTGGTATGTAATGTAAATTCATATGAAAGGAAGGAATACGGAATGAAAGCAATGAAGTTTAATATTTCTAATGTATTGCATCAGTTTAGAAACATGGAGTTTTTCAGTTTGCAAAGCAAAATAATTTTCTGAGTCTTGCCTTGACGATCACACGCAAGAGCCATTATTTTGCACAATCCATGTACCTTGCAGAGTTCAGAATGGATTACTTTTGTTGTTACCTCCCTTGTTTGCATGCAACATCCTGTGTTGTGACTGGCCAATACATTTTGTTACACTGATTTGACTGAGGGAGAAACCATAGCACCGTGTGGTTGAAATGACTCATTCAGTCTCGTAAAAGTGGCCTGTGTGAGAGCCAGGGTTAGGATTTGGATCTTCCATCTTGAATGCCACGCTTTGTGTTAAACCACATGGTGTTCCAATATATCACTTGGCCCATTTAAACCACATGGATAATTCATTTTTCAACACCCTGGTTATATGTCATCTTAGCTGTCATTTCCATTAGCTGCTTACACACCTGCATGTAGCTCACACCAGCCTCCTTTTCTGCCTGTTCTGACATCCGGAGCAGTGCTTATTAAGCAATAGAAAATGACTAAAATACAACAACAACCACCCTTCTATGTTCGGCCCTGGTGTGTTTTACTTCCGGTTTCTGCTCATACTGAATTCAGTATCACTTCACCTCTATGATGCTTGTCTAGGGGAACTCTCTCACTATTTCATTTTGTTGCTTGAAAACTTTCAGTGTCTTTCCTTAGAAGAGAAGAACATTTTTGCCTTTATGCCTGATGGAGCTTTGGAAATATCAGAAAACCTTTTACAGCTATCTTGGTTAAGTAACACAAAAGTAGCCGGGGTTGAAACCCAGGGTACAAACCCCCATGACAGATGGTATATTTTCAATTCAGGTTCACCACCAACACATTCTTAGGGAGAGAAGAAATACAGAATCGCATTCCCCAAGCCCCCCTTCTCCATATGGTTCCAGTTTAGTGTCTGCCAGCGAAAGGCATTCACATGAGATTTGGAAGACAGAAGAAAAGGAAAGATTGAATAGAGGAGAGAATGACCCTGGTTCATACATTTGTGCATCCAAAAAAATATTTATTAAGATCCTACATGTGGCAGACATTGTTCTAAATTCTGAAAATACAGCCCCTAGTCTTACAGAATTCATCTTTTATGAGTGAGGGAAGAGACCAAAACAAACAAAAAACTCACAAAAACAAAACAAAAAGTGAACTAACAAGAAAATATAAAGATATGTTTCAGACTATAATCAGTAGTATTATGAAAACAGAACAAAAATATGGTAGGAGATTTTAGAGAAGGAAGTAGATATATTTGAATTTTTGCTTAGAAGTATTCTTAAGTTCTAAAAGATGGTCTAAAGTTGATTTCTTGAGGGACATTTTATCTTTTGAAACTTTCTGGAATTTCTTAATTGTTCAGTTTCAATTGAGTTAGATATCACACCCTTGTGAAGCTAACAGTGATTTCTTTAAATACCCCCATGACACTAGGTGCTGTGGTCAGAATGCTGTCTTGATCCGTGGTTAGAGATGCTGTTTGTCTGGCTTCTGAAAATCTGTCATACTGTCCCTTGTCACAAACCTTGTCAGATCAGGAGCAACATGGAATTTCAAGGGAGTCACTCTAACTTACCAATGGTGCCTGGGATTGTGTTCCATAGATTTCTATAAATTTTATACTGATTTGCTCATATGCTATCAGTAGGTCACCCTGGTCCTATACTTTACAGAATTTTACAAGAATGTGGCATAAAAAGCACATGTCTGAATAGATTTGGAGAACACGCTGGATACGCTCAGAGAAGGCAGACTTAACCTAAGCTTCCCTGTCCCTCTCCTTAGGGAGTGATGAACAAGCAGGAGGCCTTCTTTCTACGGACAGAATTGAGTGTCTCTCCTTTGGAGATTGACGGTGATTTACGAGGAAGTGCACAGAGTGTGTCTTAAGGGCATCGAGCTGTAATTGCTCTCCTTCAAAGTGGACTGTTGTGCTCTCATCCTTCAGCTAAAGGGGAACTGTATAACACCATATGTTTATTTGACTTATGATTTATTTCTTTTGAAGGGATTATGTCCTTTGTTAAAACATTCTTTTCACTGGGTATGGGAGATTTAAGGAATAAAGAGACTTTAGTCTTAGCAGGCTACTTTTTCTGTTAATTTTGCTTACCTCTGGCATCCTTTTATTTAAAAAAAATTTCTATGTTTTATATGCATGTATCTACTTTGAGACTTATAATAAAAATTATCTTTCTTCATTCTCTTCCTTTCATCTTCATTACCCACCCCTGTACCTTCCCTGCCTTTCACATCCATCAGGTTTACTTGCTAAACTGTGCTGGGAAAATGGTCCTTTTCTTTCCAGTTCAACTTCTAGAAATAGGAGCAAAGAGGTTGGATTCTGGCGAAGGCTTTTTACTTGATTACTTTGGTAAACTGGAGCCAGACACTTTCCTCAGATATGGGGATCTGAGTCTCACTGCCTTATTTGTGGAAAGAAGGAATTTTATTAGAAAAGCAGTTGTTAAACATTATAAATTCAGGACCCCTTTATATTCCAAAAGCATTTCAGATCCTGGGCTTCCCAAGTGGTTCAGTGGTAAACAATCTGCCTGCCAAGCAGGAGATGTGGGCTCAACCTCTGGGTTGGGAAGAGGAAATGGCAACCCACTCCAGTATTTTTGCCTGGAAAATCCCATGGACAGAGGAGCCTGATGGGGTACAGTCCATGGGGTCACAAAGAGTCAGACATGACTGAGTGGCTAAACAACAACAAACAACTTCAGGTCTTATAGAGTTTCTTTTCCCTGGGGAATGTTAATCCAGTGTCCATGCAGTGAGAGCCAATTGTTACCTAGTAAAGATTTCTACAATCTTATGGTTAAATCATTAGTAGCTTGAAATTAACCGTGGAGGGAATATTTACATCATGGAAATTGTCCAGTGCTATCAAATCGGGATTTTTTTTAATTAAGTGACTGATTTATCAGCATATTGCTGACTTATCAGGGAAGAAATTAAAATTGAGAAATTAAAACATATTTGTTAAGAAATTGAAAATAAAACTAGGTACAATATATGCTATTCTAAATTTTTTCGTAAACGTTAGTGACATTTTCAGAAAAAAAAATTGAGCAGCTTTTCCAAATACTTTTGATGTCTGGCTTTATAGAAGACAACTGTATTATTACATGAGCTTCTATATTCAGTAGGCTGTGATATAGGTCATGCAGCATTGGATAAGTTCAGTGTTTCCTTATGAGAGAAAGAACTTAAGTCAAATTCTATCTTCATATTATTACAAAAATAGTTTCGACCTCATTGAGCCATTGAGGAGGTACCTCACGGACTTCAGATCATACCTTGAAAACCACTGTGTCAGAGAATTTCTAGAGTCATTTCTATCTTAGAAAAATAAATAATAAATAAATAAAACTTCACTAGTTTAAGTTCCTCCTCCATGTGTCTGTTTTGGAGTGGTGTGACTTAGGGAGGAGGCCTCTTGGCAGTTGAGGATGGGTTTAGAATAGTGGAACTCACACTGCTCACCAGGGTGCCTGAACACCCATTGTGTTTCCTCCTTTCTTTCTTCCCCTAAGTTTTATTTGAATACAGTTGCCTTACAATGTTGTTTTCATTTCTACTGTACAGCAAAGTGAATCAGCTCTAAGTATATACATCCCCTCTATTTTAGACTTCCTTCCCATTTAGGTCACATCAGAGCATTGAGTCGAGTTCCCTGTGCCATAGAGTAGGTGCTCATTAGTTATCTATTTTATACATGGTGGTGTATATATGTCAATCCCAGTCTCCCAATTCATCCCACCTCCTTGTTCCTTGGTATCCATACGTCTGATGTCTACATGTGTCTCTCTTGATTCTTCTTCTTCCTTCCTTACCATTTTCCAGTCTACCAGGCAAAGTGAGCAGGAGTCAAGGAATTCTAAGGCATTGACCGTGTGTGCCCACTGCAACAGAGTTTGGAGCTCATGGGAAAGTAGCAGCCAGCTTGAGAGGTGGATCATGATGGACAACTCCAGCCCTGAGAAAAGAAAGATGTTCTGAGTGGGTGTGAACTTGAGAGAGACAGCTATTCTCTCCTGGCACACCAGGCCACAGCCACCTTTGTTGCCTTGGAGTGGAAAGAACTGTGAACAATGGCCTAGAGCACAGCTGGCAAACTTTTTCTGTAAAGAGCTGGACAGTACTTTTTTTTTTTTTGCTTTGCAAGCCATACAATCCTGATGCAACTACACAATTCTATTATAGTGCAAAAACAGCCATAAATAATATGTAACTGAATGGGATTGGTTATGTTCCAGCAATCCATTATTTGGGAACCTCAGTCTAGGCATGAAACAAATTGGCTTTGTTTACTGGTAAAATTTGCTTTCTCACTTTGACATGTCTTGTTTGATAGAATCTCCAAAATATCTGCACAACTTAGACCTTTTTACTGAAGGGCAAATACTGAATTGTCAAAGCTATCTGACTAGCTTGGATAAATCTAATGAGGTGGTTGGTTGAAATAATAACAAGGGTAGCACTTGCTATGTGCCAGATACTGTTCTAAGCACTTAACATGATTTAATCCTCACAGCAGCCCCATAATTAAGCACAAGCATTATTATTCTCATTTTATTTCCCAGGAAATGGATGCATGAGAAGATTAAGTAATTTGCCCAAGTTTATGCAGCTAGTAAATGACAGAGCAAGGATTTGGACGCAGGCAATGTATCCTGTACTGCTCTGCTGCCTGGTATCTAAAGGTCTTCTGCACATGGGCACACATTTGGGGGTCAGCTGGATATGAGGACTGATTGTGGTGGGTTGCAGCTCCATGAGTTTAAATTTAAAGGTGGGCATAAGGCCTTCTTGGGCTTTCCTGGTGGTTCAGCTGGTAAAGAATCCAAATGCAATGTAGGAGACTTGGGTTTGATCCCTGGGTTGGGAAGATCCCCTGGAGAAGGGAATGGCAACCTCCTCCAGTATTCTGGCCTGCAGAATTCCATGGACTATATAGTCCATGGGGTTGCAAAGAGTCAGTTGCAAAGAGCGACTTGCAGTTTCATAAGGCTTTCTCAAAAGCTAGACAGTTAATTTATATAGGAAGTTCAAAATTCTCTCGAAGTCAGGCACTCTAATCACACAAAGCTTATAAAGAAGACACACTAGAGAGAACAATATTCTGACAGCAGCATTCTTAGTATCACTATTGAAAGAAAAAGTGAACATATTGAAGGACAGCAAATGATACCATCTCAGGAATGGAGAAAACTGAGCAAAGGAAGGAATGATAAATGGAAAAAGAGAGGAAAAGCGAATACCCAGAGTATATTTAAACACGTCTTTAGACTATTAAGTGAATCATTTTTAAAATAATAATTAAATGAGATTGTTTCCAATGGAGCATTTTGGTAGAAGCTGTGTATGTTTTCTTAAACGACTGTGCAAAGTGCGTTTGAACTAGTTAAATTGTCTAGGATTCACTTTCAAGGTTAAATTAACAGAAAAAGGAAAAGGAAGAAGGAAGAGTAGAACATAAGGAGAATAACGAAGGAAGGCATTTCCATAGATTCCTCCTTTCCATGAGCCCTTCTGGACTGTTTTTTTTTGCTCCTCTGAAGCAGTGTTCTGTAAAGGGGCTTGCCTGCATGCATCCGTGTTCAGTCTCTCAGTCGTGTCTGACTTTTTTTGATCCCATGAGCCAGCCAGACTCTTCTGTCTGTGGAATTTCCCAAGCAAGAATGTTGGAGTGGATTGCCATTTCCTCCTCCAAGGGATCTTCTCGACCCAGGAATTGAACCCATGTCTCCTGTGTCTCCTGCACTGGCAGGCGGATTCTTTACCATAGTGCTACCTGGTCCCTCTCTAAGTGCAGTTGCTCAAAACCATCCATTGTGGGGCAGAAAGAATATGCTAGAACTTTCATTTCTGTTTTGTTCTCTTTCTGGTAGAATAGTCTAAGTCATGCAATCCAGGGTTAGGTTGGCAGCTTCAGGATGATTGAAGACTTGGATTCATTCTGTCTTCTTGTTCCTCCCCTCTAAGGCATTTCTCATTTGCATAAAGACAATTCAGGGTCAGGGCCACCTTCAGTTCAGTTCAGTCACTCAGTCGTGTCCAACTCTTTGCAACCCCATGGACTGCAACATGCCAGCCCTCCCTGTCCATCACCAACTCCCAGAGATTGCTCAAACTCATGTCCATTGAGAATCATAAAAGGAGAAGGATCTGAGAAAGAGAAGAAGACAATCAGGAAGACCCATGTTTTCCTTTCCCCTTACCTTGGCCAAAGGTTATTCCCAGGGCCATATCCAGCTGCAAAGGGGAAGTGAGAAATAGAAACCCCAGTTCTACCTGCTTGCACCCATCTTTTACTAAAGAAGAGAGGAGGATATAATTGGTGACAACTAGCTGCCATCCCATAATATTTAAAGGAGGTTTTAGACTTAAAGATCACAGTTATGCATTTTCTTTTACAAAAGATGAGAATGACAGTAAGTTTGCTGTGATGACTAACAGCTTTAGGAAAGGAGTTCTGCTAACAGTCACAAAAATCAATATGTATGCAATATTTCTCTTTAAGGTGATGATGAGAAAGGGTTTTTTAAAAATACGTATGCTATGGAGAGAGCATTTTGTAAAAAGATAATTGAAATTGAATTAATTTTTTTGCTAAATAGTATTCAAGTGAATCACCTATAAAATATTTTATACAGTATACTTAAAATTTTGTAAGTAGAATTTTTAAGTCTTCCAAAGTTGTTTCAAAGCATTTATAATCAATTTATTAAAAGTAGAAAAATGTAATGTATTTGCCTTAACATGTTTTTTTAGATGTATTTAGATGAACTACTTTTTCATTACTATGTGAAAAGATCAAATTTGACTAGCCCTATTAAAATCTGAAATTTTGGTTACTTGTAGGTGAGAAGAAAAAACTGTCAAAAAAGTACTTCTCCAAATGGTATGTACAAACTCTTATAAGATTTCCTTTTATGCTATAACGGACCTTAAATTAGATGTCAAAAACATTTATTATATTTATTAGGGCACTACTTTTACCATTAATTTTTAGCATTATTTGGAGCATTATTAATTTGTAACATTGATAAATGAAGCAAAATGAAAATCTTTACAGATATTATTCACTTAATATTTAATTCATTTTTCTTTGACATAAATATGTTTGTGAATACTTTATAATATAGCCAACTTACTGGTATGATTTTATATGCCATGTCTATAAGCATAAATCAACAAATGTGTTAATGATGTTGGTACATTAATTTTAGTGACGTAGTGGGAAATCAAAAAGGTTTGGAGAGCAGTAGTTTTCAAAAGACTGTTTTTGCTCCAGGGGAATGGAGCTTTTACTTTTTCAGTTAGAAATAAGAGAAATAGGTGGTACTAAAATTTAATGTGTGGATCACTACTGATGAACTCACATGCTATGTGTGCAAAAGAGCCCAAGTTATCCTCTCTAGTCTCTGGATTAGTTTAGAAACAAAAATCTAGATGCTTTGTAAGGGGTTGAGTTCTGAGCATTCTGAGGGACTAGAGGCACCGTGTCTTCCACCTGTGATTTTAAGACTCTAGGAAACTATTGTGCATCCATGGCCAGTGCTACTTGCTAGGTGGGAACCCCCTTCACTCTATTTTTGCCACATCCATATTTATCTTATCAGTTTGCCCAACTCTTGAAACTAAAATTCAGAGTTTCTGATAGCTGAGTTAGCAAGGTCATGTGAAGAGTTATGCTTAATTTTGTCTTACAAAGAACAAATGTATTTTGATAGCAACAATTTGCAGCCCTAGGAATCAGGAAAATTGGGCAAGAAAGATCTCTGTGTGTTTAGAGCCCAGAGAAAAGTGCATTTGTGTTTATTTTTATTGAGCATTAGTTCAATGGTATATTGCTACTTCTGTAGTTACCATTTTCTTGGCCATAGGACAGATTACTTGTCAAACTCTTATAACTCTCTAAACCACCTGAAGACATCATGGATTTCTAAAGTTACTTTTCTACATTAACTTCTAGTTTAAACTCTCATGCCTATTTTTGTTCCATGACAGTTCTTCATTTTCCAGCCTTAGCTGAGTTTAACTGAAAAATCACACACAGTGGAACTTGGAACTTTTCTCTTCTAGGTCTGTCATTTCCTTTCACCCTTTAGGAGACATTGGTGCTTAGTTTCAGGTTGCTTAAAACCCATGAAAATTTCAAGCTATTTGAGATGTTACTTATAAATACCCAGTAACTTAATCTCATTAAAAGTTTCTAACCTGTATCATTTGTACTTGTTATTCCTGGCCCATTCCTCTAGTATTTTATTCTTCCTAATAGGATTTAATCATCTTTTTTAGTCTACATCCTTTTAGGGTGAATGCTTATTTAACTTACATGCAGAGTACATTATGAGAAACGCTGGGATGGAAGAAGCACAAGCTGGAATCAAGAGTGCCGGGAGAAATACCAATAGCCTCAGATATGCAGACAATATCACCCTCATGGCAGAAAGTGAAGAGGAACTAAAAAGCCTCTTGATGAAAGTGAAAGAGGAGAGTGAAAAAGTTGGCTTAAAGCTCAACATTCAGAAAACTAAGATCACAGCATCTGGTCCCATCACTTCATGGGAAATAGATGGGGAAACAGTGGAAACAGTGTCAGACTTGATCTTTTTGGGCTCCAAAAATCACTGCAGATGGTGATTGCAGCCATGAAATTAAAAGACGCTTACTCCTTGGAGGAAAGTTAGGACCAACCTAGATAGCATATTGAAAAGCAGAGACATTACTTTGCCAACAAAGGTCCATCTAGTCAAGGGTATGGTTTTTCCAGTAGTCATATATGGATATGAGAGTTAGAAGGTGAAGAAAGCTGAGCACCGAAGAATTGATGCTTTTGAACTGTGGTGTTGGAGAAGACTCTTGAGAGTCCCTTGGACTGCAAGGAGATCCAACCAGTCCATCCTAAAGGAGATCAGTCCTGAGGTTCATTAGAAGGACTGATGTTGAAGCTGAAACTCCAATACTTTGGCCACCTCATGCAAAGAGTTGACTCATTGGAAAAGACCCAATGCTGGGAAGGATTGGGGGCAGGAGAAGAAGGCAACAACAGAGGATGAGATGGCTGGATGGCATCACTGACTCCATCGACATGGGTTTGGGTAGACTCCGGAAGTTGGTGATGGACTGGCAGGCCTGGCATGCTGCGATTCATGGGGTCGCAGAGTTGGACATAATTGAGTGACTGAGATGAACTGATATTTGGTTGGCAGCCAGTTGTCCATTGATTGATAGTTGTTACCTGTGATTTCATAGTACTTAGGTTCTCATCCTCAAATTGTCCTTGGTTCTATCTGGAGATCCCCAAAGGAATTTTCAAGCTTTTCAGCCATGTTGCCATTTGCCTCAGCTCTGCTTTGACTCTCACTTGTCCATATCTATTATTATTGCCTGCAGTGAAAAACCCTAGGTTTACCAAACCTTACAAAAAACAGTGCTTGGGACCATGCCAAGAAGAAGGAAGGGACATCTCCCTCCCCTTTGTGTCTTAAATTATCTTCAGATGCCAGAATCAGCTCTTCACCCTGTCATCAACTCCCCTCAGAAGTTCTATTAGTTTCTTCCTATTTCCCTATAGTTGATTTATGCCTAACCCAAAGGACTGGTGGGATAAAGATTCTATCCTTCTCCATTCTTCAGCTAACTCTTCCTCTTTCATACACTTGCTCCCACCCTATCCTTCTGCATTCTCACTTACACAAAAAATAAATAAATAAAGCATCCACACATAGTAATGCAGATACTTTACCATTGGAGTTGGGTGAAAGTGTATAGGGGATGGATTTGACATCAAGGGGTGGTTAGGGGTGGTCTCTTGACTACATTAATAGAAATTAGTTAAATATGCTCCCTCATAATTATTATGGAGAAGGCAGTGGCAACCCACTCCAGTACTCTTGCCTGGAAAATCCCATGGGTGGAGGAGCCTGGTAGGTTGCAGTCCATGGGGTTGCAAAGAATCAGATAAGACTGAGCAACTTCACTTTCACTTTTCACTTTCATGCATTAGAGAAGGAAATGGCAACCCACTCCAGTGTTCTTCCCTGGAGAATCCCAGGGACGGGAGCCTGGTGGGCTGCTTTCTATGGGGTCACACAGAGTCGGACATGACTGAATCGACTTAGCAGCAGCAGCAGCAGCATAATTATTAAAGAGAGTTTTTCAGCTCATTTGCCATCTGAGTAGCCTCTCTGCATATGTTTCCATTTGTTAATATTTTTTATCTTGAAATGGGACACATAATTGAACTAATGTTCCAGATGTGACCTGATTAGGTCAGTGCACAATAGTATAGTTAATGCTGTTCTTCAAAATCAAATCTAATCAAAGTGGCTTACAGACCTCAGCTGATTCCCTTTCTTAGTATTTGCCAATCGTACTCAATTTATATCTATGGCCTTGCCCTCACTCATCCCAATTTCCTTCCAAACAACTGATGTATAAACTTCTCAGAATTTATCACTTTCCAGTCTTTCCTGTGAATGTTTCTCTCCTTGTTGTCACCAAAGGAAAATTTTTATTCTTCAAACAGTTTTTTCTCTTATTAGGATTAGATGGCTTCTCCAACATCATAGCATAACCTTTTATGGCAGTTATCTCTTAAGTCTGTATCATACACACATTTCCCAAATATTGAGGGCAGAAAATAGATATTATTCACTTCTGTTTCACCATCTTTGACTGCTCCACACATGGAGATGGTAAAAATTTTTTTCAGCCAGTCAATGAATTATTGTGGCACCAAATTACATTAACTATTTAATTTTAACAACTGCTTTATATTTATTAAACTATGAAATATGAGATGGCTTGTTAAGCTTATTTTTTAAATATTAAATCACTCAGCTTTTTTACTAAATTAATTAATGAAGGCCCATATTAATGTTCCCAAATCAATTCTGGCAGAAATGACTGATGGTTTGTATTTTCCTACTTTTTAAGTTTTTTTCTTTTGGTCTTGTCATCTGTCACTTGTACTATAATCATTATTATCATTTTAAATAAAGAAAATTGAAACTCAAAACATGTGATTGCTGAATTTTTCATAACTGGTTGGTGGCATCAAAACCCATGTCATGGGACTCCTCTAGTGGTCCGGGGTTAAGAATCCATCTTCCAATGCAGGGAACACGGGTTTGATCCCTGGTCCAAGAACTAAGAGCCCACATGCTATGGAGCAACTAAGCCACACAATGCAGCTAGAGAAAGCCCACACACAGCAACTAAGAGCTTTGCTTCCCAAGGAAGACTCAGTACAAGAAAAAAGCACACACACACAAAACAGAGTCCCAAGGTTTTGCTTTTTAAAAAAATATGTTTTATTCTACTTTCTACTATTATTTCTAATTCATCTTTCATAAAAAGAATCTTCAGCTTCTTTTTACTTTTTGCTCCTTATTTCCTTAGTTGCTGGATGGTTCACGATAACAGCACAGGATTGGGAATCAAACCTCCAATGTTCATTACACTGGGTTTGAGTCATCGTAGTTTGTTGACCTTGACAAAGTAATTCAAACCTTCTGGGCCTCAGTTTTCTTATCTATGAAATGGATACAATAATTGCAACTACTTCACAAATGATTATGAGAAGTAAGACATTTAACATAGGTGAAGCACTTTGATCACTATATATGCAAGCAATGCATGTGTTTGTTATTATGATGAGAGTCACCCACTACTCTGTGCTTTTTTTACCTGTCACTAAACTTTATGGCTCTCTACTATAGCTCTGACATCATATCTCAAACAATTGGCCAATATCTTAGATTCTCTCCTTTATATTTTTAAGCAAAATTTTTATTTTGGAATAGTTTTAAACTTGTAAATTCACAGGTGGCTCAGTAGTAAAGAATCCATCTGCCAAGAAGGAGACTCAGATTCAATCCCTGGGTTGGAAAGATCCCCTGGAGAAGGAAATGGAAACCCATTCTAATATTCTTGCCTGGAGAATCCCATGGACAGAGGAGCCTGGCAGGCTATAGTCCATGGAGTTGCAAAGAGTTGGACACAACTCAGTGACTAACTAACAGTGATATTCAACTCACAGAAAAGTTGCAAAAATAGCACAGAGAGTTACTATATACCCTTCACCCAGCTTCCTCTAATGTTAGCCTCTTATATCATGGCTGTCCACTTAACAAACTAGGAAATTAACATTGATACAATATTACTGACTAAATTTCAGACTTCCCTGGGATTTCACCAGCTTTTCTGCTCAAGTCACTTTTCTGTTCCAGGACCTAGTCCAGAATACTGCATTGCACTTAGTATTCCGAGTTTATTTTTTTAATGCTCCTTTTAAAATGGGCACCTATGATTGGACTTGAGAGTGCTAATACGACAGTTTTGTCCTGAGGATAGAGGCACCATTACCTCTTTCATGACCAAGATGCTGCACTTTAAAGACATCTAATCACCCCAATCTCCTGACAGAGACCAAAGTGAGCAGACAGGGAGATAATTGGTTGCCCTACTTGAAGGCTACACTTTCAGCAGTTAGGGAGCACATGGGAATAAATAGAGAGTAGGAAACGGAGCTGCTGATCAGAGTCAGGCACCTGGGATTTGGTCCAGATTGATGGCTCAAAAGTAAAGAGAATAAAGGCAGAAATCTTCCAGTCTCTTCTGATAAGAGAGAAAGTTTTTTGAGACATTTACTCTTCTATTCAAATATTTATTGAGCAGTTAATATTGGTAGACACTTTTCTTGGTGATAGATATTATTTAGAATCTGTAAAAATGGTACAACCTTTCTCAAATTAATTCCTTCCTTGCAATATAAACAAGTAAAGAAATATTGATTTTTAAAAGTTGTATTGAACAGAAGCAGACTTAGCCCCTAGAATATGTCTTTTTGGCACAAGGATTATTTTAGGCTGATTATTTTAAAGAAACAATGGGGATTGGAAAATGTATGAAAATGAAGAAGTTACCTTCTTGTAAGAGACATTTCTTTTAATAGAAGGAAAATCTCCATTTGTGTCTCCCTCTCTGTACCAGGAAGAGGAGGATGACTAAATCTCTAGAAACTCTTATCAATGGAAAAAGCAACTGAGTTAAAACTGCATAGCACATTTATCATTGTTTACTGTGCTTTGCTTGACATTTTCCCTCAACTGTCTTCTCTCCTAGATATTGCTTCCCAACATGTTTTTTTTTCTTTTTTTTTGTCTTTAGCTGGAGATGGTATTTCAGGTGGTGATTCAGGCTATTTGGGGGAAGTACTAAGTTTTCATGGGTATCTTCCATGCATACAGGAGCTATCAGTTCAGTTCTGTTGCTAAGTCATGTCTGACTCTTTGCAACCCCATGAATTGCAGCATGAAAAGCCTCCCTATCCATCACCAACTCCCGGAGTCTACCCAAACCCATGTCCATTAAGTTGGTGATGCCATCCAGCCATCTCATCCTCTGACATCCCCTTCTCCTCCTGTCCCCAAACCTTTCCAGCATTAGGGTCTTTTCTGATGAGTCAGCTCTTCGCATGAGGTGGCCAAAGTATTGGAATTTCAGCTTCAACATCAATCTTTCCAATGAACACTCAGGACTGATCTCCTTTAGGATGGACTGGTTGGATCTCCTTGCAGTCCAAGGGACTCTCAAGACTCTTCTCCAACACCACAGTTCAAAAGCATCAATTCTTCGGTGCTCAGCTTTCTTTATAGTCCAACTCTCACATCCATATGTACATGACTACTGGAAAAAACCATAGCTTTGACTAGATGGACCTTTGTTGGCAAATTAATGTCTCTGCTTTTCAACATGGTGTCTAGGTTGGTCATAACTTTTCTTCTGAGGAGCAAGCGTCTTTTAATTGCATGTCTTCAGTAACCATCTGTGGTGATTTTAGAGCCCCCCAAAGTAAAGTCTGTCACTGTTTCCACTGTTTCCCCGTCTATTTCCCATGAAGTGATGGGACTGGATGCCATGATCTTAGTTTTCTGAATGTTAAACTTTAAGCCACCTTTTTCGCTCTCCTCTTTCATTTTCATCAAGAAGCTCTTTAGTTCTTTACTTTCTGCCATAAGGGTGGTTTCATCTGCACATCTGAGGTTATTGATATTTCTCTCAGTAATCTTGACTCCAGCTTGTGTTTCATCCAGCCCAGCGTTTATCATGATGTATTCTGCATATAAGTTAAATAAACAGAGTGACAATATATAGCCCTGACGTACCCCTTTCCCAATTTGGAACCAGTCTGTTGTTTCATGTCCATTTCTAATTGTCGCTTCTTGACTTGCATACAGATTTCTCAGGAGGCAGGTCAGCTGGTCTGGTATTGCCATCTCTTTAAGAATTTTCCAGTTTGTTGTGTTCTACACAGTCAAAGGCTTTGGTGCAGTCACTAAAGCAGAAGTAGATGTTTTTCTGAAACTCTCTTACTTTCCGATGATCCAAAGGACATAGGCAATTTGATCTCTGGTTCCTCTGCCTTTTCTAAATTCAGCTTGAACATCTGGAAGTTCATGGTTCATGTACTGTTGAAGCTTGGCTTGGAGAATTTTGAGCATTACTTTGCTAGTGTGTGAAATGAGTGCCATAGTCCTCAGATAAAACTGAAACTCACAACTCTCATGTTGTGTTTTTATTTCAGATGACAAGAAAAAAATACTTTTTCTTTCTTATATTATCATTACCTGATTGTATCGGGTTTGCAACCAAGTTTGTAATTTCTTCCATTATGTCTTGCTGCAGCAAAAATTTGAAGTGAGGGATGGACCAATGTTACAGCTCAGTTTTATTTGGCAAGCAAAGGAAAACACATCCTTGAGGTATGAAGGGGGTGGGGTGGTCATAAGGGGCAACCTAAAAGACTTGAAGAGAAGAAAATCCAGAGGTCCAATTATAGCTTCTCTTTTTTTGTGATTTTTCTCCTCTCCCTGAGCCTGCCCTATGTAAATTGGGCTAGCCAGGAGGGCTGTTTGTTTTACCTGAGATTCTCACTCAGGTCCTCGGAACTTCCTTGGTTCTATTTTATCAGACTTTTCCCCTTCTTTGTCTTTTAGCCACCACCATTGTGGGCTTCTTTTTCCTATTCTAAACACATAACAATTGCAAATTATTTGAGGACAATGACTATGCCTTCTTATTGTTTGCATCATTTAATTCTGATTTATTTAATTTCACATATTATAACAGTAGTGAGAGTGTAAAAACTAGATACCATTTTAAAAATCTTGACTGTGTGTCAGGAACTGTGTTGAATCCTCTAAAGTAGAGATTTGTCTTTCACTCAGAGAGGTTGATGGATGGCTGAACTTCCTCCTTGTGACCTGAAGGCTTTTGGCTTCAGAGGATAAATTTAACATCATCTTCTGTGAAAGCTGTATTTCAAGATTGCATTGCCTCTTTCTGTGAAATAGAAACAGATCACAACTCTGTGGGACTTCTGGGCACAGAAGTCTTTTTGTCCCCTTCCAGCCTCGATGATCTTCCCTGAGTTCCAAAGAGCAGATTTGAATAGGGAAAAGGAAAAGATGCAAAGACATGGGAGGGCAGGCAGGAAACACTAGTACAACCTTGAGGCAGGGCCCTAGTTCCATCTCAAGGAATATACATAATTATTTCTTTAAGCCCTTTATAGAACTAAAACCCAGCAAACAGTATTCTTCTTGCTGGAGAAGATCATCTTGTTGTTATTCCAGTTGCCCAGTTGTGTCTGACTCTTTGTAACCCCATGGGCTGCAGCACGCCAAGTTTCCCTGTTCATCACCACCTCCTGGAGCTTTTGCAAACTCATGCCCATTGAGTCAGTTATGCCATCCAACCATCTTGTCCTCTGTCATCCCCTTCTCCTCTTGCCTTCAATCGTTCCCAGCATTAGGGTCTTTTCTAATGAGTCAACTCTTCCCATCAGGTGGTCAAAGTATTGGAGCTTAAGTTTCAGCATCAGTCCTTCTAATGAATATTCAGGATTGATTTCCTTTATGATTGACTGGTTTGATCTCCTTGCTGTCCAAGAGACTCTCAAGAGTCTTCTCCAGCAATCTCTGGGGCCAGACTGAAGGAATCTGAAAGCTCCTCAAGAAGATTACCTGAGATGGAAATGGTAACACACTCTACTATTCTTGCCTGGGAAATTTCATGGACAGATGAGCCTGATGTGTTACAGTTCATGGGGTCGAAAAAGTTAGACAGGAGGGCAGGCCCTATACAACCCTGATCTTATCAGCAACCCCACCCTAGAACCATTGCCATAAAACTCCTCACTAAACTCCCTTACATTGGGACACATAGTTTTTGAGGGCAGGAGCCTGCTGTGTCTTCCTTTGCTGGCAAAGCAATAAAGCTCTTTTTTTCTACTTCACCAAAAACTCTGCTTTGAGATTTGATTCAGCACTGGAGCATACAGGCTGAAATTTCAGCAACAAAATCAGAGTTTGGGAAGACTTTTTGCAAAGCACACAGTTCACATGAGAGTAAAGAGCTAAGACTTACTATTCAGATGTAAGTTGAAATCTGCTCGTTTATGAGGGGAGAATGAAGAATAAAATGCTGTTTTGTTTATGTAGTTGAGAGTGAGACATTATTGAAGGATTAAGGGAATCCGAGGAGAGGGCCATAAAATAAAGTTTAGAAAAGAGAGTGGATTTTCTAAAGCAAAAATAAATTGATCGGAAGCAAAGTCAGTAAATCTTAGATCTTTTCTGCAGTGTTAAGTAATGAAAAACACAACACAACACAAAAGGAAGCCAAAGAACAGAACAGGCTTGGGAGAGGCCTCAGTCTGGTGTAGACCTGCCTCATTGCTGAGTCCTGTCTCTGCCCTCTTCTTTCAGGTGGCCTGGTCTACCTCTGCCTCAGACTCAGCAGCACCCCGTGGAGGTCATGGGTGGACACGGGCAGGCCATCAGAGGAGGGAAGGCTGAAGCTGCTGCTGTATTACCCTGCTGGCTGGGCTGAAGATTTTATTTTAGCATTCTTTAATAGCACTGCACAGATTATGACATATAACCTGATGAGGTTGTGCCATTGTTTAGTGTCCCATGAGCCTTCCAGAGGCACATTTCCAGCATGTTCTCTCAGAACAGGGTCGTAGTAGGGTTCATCTGTAGAGCAGTGTCATCCTTTCCTTTAATGAAGGACAGCGTATCACACCTCCTGTTTTTCTGAAGGTAACCTAAAATCTCTTTGCTTCACGTCTGTGCCTTTATTACACCGATTGCAGCTACTTTGCAAGAAGTTCAGAGAATAATTATGGTGAACAACTATTGTGTGTTACCATTTTTGGGAAGTGGGGTGAATGACTATAGGTCCTGAAGGATTCCTCAAGATCAAATTAGAATGTGGTCTGCCCTCTATGAGGTCGCACAGGGTCAGACACGACTGGAGTGACTTAGCAGCAGCAGCTTCAGAAAAGATTGATACTCCAATCTGAAAGTGGAATACCTATTATGAAGAACTTTACATGCCTCCTGGTTGAACTGCACTTCATTTTGTAGACAAAAAGGTTAAATGCTTTCCCTAAGGCACAAAGTTAGCTGTGGGTTCAGTTGTGACTCAAACCCGCATCACCTCATTTCCAAACCAGTGTTTTTTCTAACACAACACTAAAGAAGAAGAAAGGAAAGAAAAAAGTCAAGAAATCCACTTACAATAAGATACACACACATGCATATATATTTATCTAATTTGGTTGGAATTAAAGTAAATAGTTTCTTAAATTTTTAAAAGAATTTTTAGAGGCCTATGTTGGGTAAACACCAACATTTTCCACTCTTCTTGAAAGCCTTTTAGAGGTTTGGCTGTTGGAAATGATTGGCAATTTTAAGATCAAGGAGACATTTCTATAAGTAAGTCATATTTCTGTGACCAAGTCAAGCATTCTGTTGAGAAACCCATTATATCATGGTTATGATTTTCCCTCAAAAAATATAGGAACCAGCTCCATAAAGTAAAAAGAAGCAAAAGCCTCATAGGATAAAAAGATACCACGGTATTTTTTCCCGGAAGTATTTGTTTCCGCTTCCTACTTTAGAAGCCCTGTAGTAATTAACGTGTGACAAATGGTGGCCCAGTAGGTAGTACACCACCAGCAATAGTGCATTAAGTGCAAAACTATTATAAGGGAGAAAAAGGACAGAGCAGAGCCTCATCTTGTTACTCATCTTGTGCCTTGGGCATTTGATCCTTTCAGAAATTGATCTGCCACTATTATTCTGTTGCAAGCTGTGGTAGCTCTCCTTATTAGTGAGGAAAGCAATGGGAACAGACCTGGGTCTCACTTGCCATTTGACTTGTGATATCTTACAAAACGCCTATGAATATATGTAAATTAAAGAATTATGCTATGTACAGCTGAATTATTTTATTCCTAATCATGTTTGGGAGGAAAGCAGAGTTTTCTGAAATTCTTTGAGTGGAAGAAAACAAGGCACACATTTCTACTGGTGAGATTAGTTTTCTAAGTACTTTGACTCTGTAAAATGAGGACATGAGGCTAGATTATCTTTCAGATATTTTCCAGTACACACGCCACAAGATTTACAATGTATATATATCGCTATTTCCTCTCTTCTTGGTGATGAAATAGATAGATCTTGAAAATTTATGAGCATGGGGAGGAACTACATATGCACACACATTTCTTTCTCTTTCTCCTTCACACACACACACACAGGCACGCATGCATTTGCCCAAATTGATACAGCCATTAACAAGTAAGACCAAGCTATCTGACTCCAAATTCTATGGCTTATACTGGAGGATCAATAGGAAGGTCTGGAAACTAGGTAGGGACAGTAAGAGCCCAAGTCACATCACCTTTATTCTCAAGTCTGCATTTTATTGCTTTTTCTTGGCAAGTTCTAACTACATTCTCTGTCTCTGTCTTTCTCTCTTTTATTTACTTCTTTCCAAAGGCATTTTAAATGTTTTCTTAGTCCATCTCTCTGATTCCAAAAGAGGATAAACACACAAGATGAATCCCATCTGTATTTCCTATCTTGTTCCTTTGTTCTCTTAAAAGTAGATTTTGGAGAAGTAACAGGATAAGGACTTAGCTTGGTTTTTTAGTTTCTTGGTTTGTAATTTGAGAATGATTAGATGTCCCCTGGGATTATTATTAGTTATGTAGCCCCACTTGAAGCTTTAGTACCACAAGACTGGTATATGCTTCATCACAAAGGGTAATCTTCCCATAGTGTTGATAAAATGTGGAATAGGGAAGACTTGGGGAAAGAGGAGATGTGGTTGTCTATCCTATGTAGTAAGAATGCCAGTTTTCCTTTACAGTGTATATTGATATTAGCAGAAGAAGATAGTCCTTTAAGGGAGATGAGACCCTGTGGAGGGTCTTGCTATGAGCCATCTGACACTTCTGGTGCAGGTATAATTGAAGGGCTCTGTGCCGTGCCAAGGCACATCCAAGTGGCACTATCATCTCTATTTTCACGTGTTTCTCAATATCTCTTTGTTAATAACAAATTCTGGTTATGACCAAGTCCCAGCTGGCATTAAAAATCTTCAGGGAAATGATGAAGATTGAGAAGTAGTGTTATTGGAGATTTAGATGTCACCAGATATATTCATTCCCTTGTTTCATATTACAAGGATTGAATCATTTCTTTATTCATCCAACATTTATTGAGTATTACAGTGAACTAGGAGCAATGGAATATACATAACAAATAACAATTGCAACTCTCATTAAGGTTTCCCATGCCAGACTTTTTATATTTTGTGTTTTATAAAAATGTTGATTATGTAGTTCTCACAACAAATGCATAGAGTAGATATTATTATCATCCTGTTTTAAGAGTGAAGAAGTAAGTGGGGCTTGAGGATTAAAAAACTTTATACTTTAGCAGGGATGATTAAATAATAAACAATTGGAAAATGAACTCTGTAACAGTGTTTATTATTGCACTGCAACACAACCTCTTCCACAAGAGTGATTAACTCTGACTAGAGGCATTAAAACAAGATTTCCAACTTGAGTTAATTCTTAAAGGATGATGTGAAAAAAAAAAAAGGTAGACGCAGCAGAGAGGAGTATACAGACTGAAGTGCTATCTCTAATATGTATGGGTATTTAAGAGAAGTGTGATTTCTGTAAGGAAAATGCAAGTAGTTCAGAATGGTTCAATTGTAAGGATATAGTCAAGCTAGAGAAACCAGAAATATGCTTATCATTAAGGCTTTTGAGTTGTAGAAATTCATTTTATTCTTTAAGCAAAGATAAGAGCTATGGGGTTTTTTATGACCACAAAACTACCACGATGCAACTTAAAATTGATTAAAAGGGAAGGGGGTGAGGATAGGGAATCTCTTAATAGGACTCTGCATTAGTCTTCATGAGAAATAACTAGGAACAGATTGGTGGTTATTGAATTAAGAATAGAGAGGAGGGGCAAATTTAACAGACACTTAAAGAGTTAAAATCTCCTAAACTGGGTTAGTGGGAGGAAAGATTGAAGCTGTATTGCAAAAAGAAGCACAGTCAAGAGATCAAGAGGAAAAAGTCTTGATCGTGCTTGAATTTGTAGCCCAATTGCTGAGGCTCAGCTGTACCCCTGCTTCTGTGGCTTGGTTACATCAATTCCCTTTTTGTTCTAAGCTAATTCAGATTGGGTTTTTGGCATCTTCAGCAAAAAAGATTTTTGACTAATATACCCAGGAACCACAAACATTTAAGTTTTAGGAAGTGGAAGAGACAATCTAATACAGGATCTGACCTCACAGATGTGGATTATTGAAGTTGAATGTTGAGCTGAATAGATCATTCCACTTTCAAGGCATGAAAACATGATGCTCTTATGCATCTCTTGATATCATTTGGGACTAGAGGTGCTGATTCTTAATCCAAGCTTGTCCCTTTTCATAGAAATGATGTGAAGAACAGAGAGTTTCCAGAAGAGTTCCTCTTCAATTCACTGCTGTAAATTGTGGTGCTATGATTGATGCCATAATGAACTAGATTAAAAGGTGGGCAAAATTTGTGAAATATTGAGCGAGTTGAAATCATTTAACATGGAGAAAGGAAGGCAAGAGCACAGAATTGCTGTCTTGAGTTATTTGAAATGTTCTGAAATGGAGTTCCATGACAAATGTTTTTTTCTCTCCACTGAGGCCAGAGCAAGAGGAAATGGATTCAAGTTGAAGCCGGATCTATTTAGGTGAATTATATTAGAGAGCTTCCTGACCTTGAAGGCTATTTGGCATAGGAATGGATTGCTAAGCCAGGTCAAGGAATCTCTTTCTCCAGAGAGAGAATCAGAAGGATGAAGGGGATTTGGGAAGTCATTTAGGCAGATGGAAATTGATCCTCATTTTAAAAACCAAGCCCCCACAAGGAAGAAGAGCCGTGTCTTCATACCAGTACCTAACAACCTTCACTTCGCTGTCAAACTTGCTTTTGCAGCTTTAAACCATTTTCTCATTTTCTCTTCTCAGTTAAGGTAGAGAATAGTTAGTCAGCGTCTTTAAAATACTTGGCTACTACTCTAAAGGTCAATATTAAACCACCATTCACATCCTCCTTGCATGCTAAATAATCCATTTTCTGTAGCCTTTTCTCTTAAGTATTACTTCCTAATCCTTTAATTGTCTCTGTGGTTCCCCTGTGAAAAGTCTCCAAGATTTCATATCTGTCTGTGTTCAGAGGCCCAAACTGGACATAATCATCTAGTAGGGATTTTAAATGCTAAATACAGTAGGCCAGTTGTTTCTGAGTTGTTCCTTTTACTCCTGTTCATGTGATTCAATTTAACTTTTGTTTTTTGTTTTTTTAAAAGCAGTGATACCTTGCACAATGTATGCTTACACTGAGCTTGTTACATTTGTCTTGTGCTTTCATCTTATTTTTCCCCCAGTGTTAATTCCTAGCATCTCATAAAATATCCAATAATTGAATGAATCAATTAAAGTTCTAATGACAACATTTTGGATAGCTAGTTGTGTGTTGTTGGGAGGATCCAATTAGATAATTTTTCAATTTTTTTTTTTTTTAACTTTTTGGCCCCTGCCTCACAGCATGTGGAATCTTAGTTCCTTGATTAGGAACCCACATCTTCTGAATTGGCAGTGGGGAGTCTTAACCACTGGATCACCAGGAAACTCCCAAATTAGATAATTTATGATATAGTTCTTCATCACCTGAATGCATGCTTTTCTTTCACTGAAAAATTTGTGTGCTTCTAATTTGAATATATTCCTTCAGTGTTCTATCATATAGTTCAAAGTAGTTCTGAAATCATTTGTTTCTTCAGTATGTATAGTCAAAACAATTCCTAGTTTGATTAGTGTTGGTGATTAAAAGTTATTAATGGTGATGGCAAAGAAATAAAATTTTATATAACAATATAAAGTAAAATTAAATATCTCCTTTTCCCCAGAGCCAGCAAGAGCCCAGAAGTAATGACGGTCAGGAGTTTTCAATTCTGGAGCTTCTCTGCTGGTCCAGTGCTAAACCTCCAAGCTCTCAAAGCAGGGGTACTGGGTTTGATTCCTGATCAAGGAACTAGAGGCTTCCCTGACAGCTCAGTTGATAAAGAATCCACCTGCAATATGGGAGACCCAGTGCAATTCCTGGGTCAGGAAGATCCCTTGGAGAAGGGATAGGCTACCCACCCCAGTATTCTGGCCTGGTGAATTCCATGGACTGTATAGTCCATGGGGTTGCAAAGAGTCGGACATAACTGAGAGACTTTCACTTTCAGGAAATGAGATCCCACATACCACCTTTAAGAACTCATATGCTATAATGTAAGATTCCACATGCTAAAAGTAAGACCTGGTGTAGCCAAATAAATAAATATATTTTTTAAAAAAGAGGTTTTTTTTTTTTCTCCTTTGTTACACAAATGATATCTTACTGCATATAATATTATCCTTTTTTCTTTTTTTCACTTTTCCCTCACTGGGTATGGTACTTTAAATTATAGGCAGAATCCTATAATCCTTCTAATCTTCTTGTGTCATCATTTTATCCCAAGCCATATCATCTCTTGTGAATTATTGCAATTGCCTTCTAATTTGTGTCCTTGCTTCTACTTTTGCATCCTGACTCTATTCTCTTCAAAATAGGCAGAATGGTCTTTTAACATAAGATGGATTTTGCCATCCTGTTGGTTTTAGCCCATGTCACCCAGCATTAAAGACAAATTGTAGAGTAAGTACCATTGCTATTATTTATGCCCCACATTTATGCAATCAGCCCAGCTTCCTTGCTATCCTGAAATGTGTCAGGTATAATTCCCTCCAATCTACATGCTGGCATTTCATTTTTCAAGAATACTCTTTCCTCTTAAGTCCACAGAGCTAATTCTGTCACTACTTCCACATCCCTTATCTGATGCACCTTATCAGAGAGGATTTGATTAATAGCACCCTAAGCCTGTGTAGATGTTAACCCTGTTCACCCGTATTTCAGATCTTCCTCTTCATTCTGGAATGGACTAGGGATAGGAATTTTGCTTACCCAAACTCCAGTACTTAGAAAAATACTTAGGTTATAGTAAGTGCTCAATGACTGTTTGATGCTTTAATAAATGATCTTCATAACCATGTGGTATGGGCTTCCCTGGTGTCTCAGTGGCAAAGAATCCACCTGCCAGTACAGGAGACATGGGTTTAATCCTGGGTCAGGCAGATCCCTTGGAGACGGAAATGGGAATCAGTATTGCCAGGAAATACTGGAGAACCAGTATTCTGGCAACCCTGGTTGAACCAAATGGCAACCACTCCAGTATTCTTGCCTGGGAAATCCTATCGACAGAGGAACTTGGTGGGCTACAATCCATGGGGTTACAGAAGAGTTGGACATGACTTAGCAATTAAAACAACAATAAAACCATATAGTATGGTGATCATTCTATATCAGTAAGTGTAAGTCCTACTTTATTTGGTTTTTAGTTATATGGATGTATCATAGATTATATGGATATATATACATTATGATGCTATTAGCCATTTCTGCTTTTTATTTTCCTATTAAAATATGCTGCAATAAAAATGTTAATCTATTTTCCACTGTGTATTATTGGAATAATATGAAATATTGTCTTTAGGATAAATATTAACACCAGATATTCAGAATCAAGGTACTATGAAATTTTAATTCAAAATTTAATTCCTTGGTATGTTGCCAAATTTTATGGTAAAGAAACTGTGGTGATCTAGAAATATGAATATATGAGAGCATAAGGAGAAGGTATGAGAATGAATACCCCAGAGAAAGAAACATTTGTGATGCTTAATTTGCCAAAGAGACATGATATTTGAAGTTGGGATTGAACTGGGAAATCTGAGGAAAATGTGTGGGTGTGCGTGTGTAGATGTTGGCCCTTTCCATGCGAATGAATGTGCCTGACAATGTGACCATTCTCTTGCTGGTGAAAAATATGTGTAGAATCTTTTTTGGTGTGTGATTATGATCAGTACTTGTCAAATACTGCTCTTTTAACATTATTTGCATGGATGCCGATGAGGCCAGGCAAAAAGGTCACGCTGAGAAAGACTGAGCCTCTTCGTCATTCAGAAAGTAGGTTATTACCCTTGTTGCATAAAATTCCGCCATGTATATTCTGTACATCCCTTCCAATTCAGGAGATTGAACTGTTTTACTCATTCTGAGAAAGAACACCCCAATAAGTTACACAGCAAACAGTAAGTGCTTTGCCTAAACCCACACAGGAAGCCACCAGTATACAGGAATAGAATCAAAAGTTTCTGATTCCCTTTCCTTTGCTGATGCCACTAAATAATGTGTCAAAACACTTCAATGTCCTTCTTTCAAAGTAAACGGAAAACTTTTCATGAAAGTCTATGTTTCTGAAATTCACCTTCTAAAGGAAGAATATTTTAAAAAGAGTGGCAAGAAAACAAATATTGCAGTAATATGTTTTCCAAAGCTACTCTTTGGAAATACTAGCTTCTTATCTCTCTTTTTCTATCCCTTTTGTTTACTGCCTTCCCTTGGGGCAGGGCTTCCATGGTGGCACAGTGGTAAAGAATCCATCTGCCAATGTAGGAGACGTGGGTACAATTCCTGAGTCAGGAAGATCCCCTGGAGAAAGGAATGGCAAGCCACTCCAGTATCCCATGGAGAATCCCATGGACAGAGGAGCCTGGTAGGCTACAGTCCAAGAGTTGGACATGTACAGAGCACGCATGCTTGGGGCAGGGTTGAAAGCGAGCCATTCCAAAGGAGGGATCTGTGGGTCCCTCTGGGAGGTGCTGTATCTGCCCACCTGACCCAGTGCTAGGATATAGAAGGCACTTGAAACATGGTCATTTAATAAATTAGTGAATAAGAAAAAAGATGCATTTAAAAGTATTAATATGGAGAGTGACTGCTTCACGGGCTACAAGATTTCCCTTTGGGCTACTGAAAAAGTTCTACAGCTAGATGCTGGTGATGTTTGCTCAACACTGTGATATTCACTGTGGTATTCATTGTGATGCTTAATGCTCTTAAATTATATACATTAAAATGATTACAATGGTAACTTTTATATTTTATCACAATAAAAATGTTAAAATATTTTTAAATTAAAAGTTGCCTTGCTCATTACCTCTTAGCTGAGAAATTTTATCTGCTAATAGGCATCCTTTTTGAGTACCAGCAATCAGCTCAGTGAATTTGTAAACGAAGACATCTGAAGTAAATTAAAATAAGCATCTCATTCTCAGTCATAAAGCTTTATGAATACAGTTGGCCCTTCATATTCACAGGTTCTGAATCCACAGACTCAACCATTTTTCTTGTGGATTGAAAATATATACACATATAAAAGTCCAGAAAGTTCTAAAAACCAAAATTTGAGTTTACCATGTGCTGGCAACTATTTAAATTGTACTTACAACTATTTCATAGCATTTTACATTACATTAGTAGATACGATTATGGGAGGATGTGCAGGGGTTACCTGCAAATACCACCCCATTTTATATAAAGGACTTGATCCTCCCTGGATTTTGGTATCTGCAAAGGTCCTGGAACTCATTCCTGCAGTTATTGAGGGGTCCATGTACTTTGTCATTGATTAGTTTAACTTCTTCTAGAGCTTCATCTAAATGGACTCACTCATATGTACTATTTTGTGTATGACTTCTTTTACTCAGCATATTTTTGAGATTCAGTTTATACAGTCATATTTTTTCAAGACTAAAATGGAACTTACAAAAGCAAAGTTTGAATGAGGTCCTCCAGTGCTTACAAAAATGGCATTACTTAAATCTGTTGCCTCTGAAAAACACCAGCAATAAAATCTAGACCTCATCGAGGGATATATATATAAAATTTTCAAGTGGCTGAACACTCAGAAAACACATATTTAGGAATATTACATGAATCATACTGACACTGAAAAGTACAAAACACATTCCTGTTTTGCTCCGTGCCCTGTGGAATTGCACATAGGAGTTTGTTCTGGAGTCAAAGACGCAGTGTTCTTTCTAAAGTCAGCAAGAGCTCCTGCTCAGATCAAGTCAGTGAAGGATGGAGCAAAACCAGATACAGGCAGATCTTCATCGCTTGCCACATTTAAAAACCATGCATCTGCTTCCAATGATGGGTACCAAATCATCTGTCTAGATATTTTATATTTTCTTACCTAAAGTGTGAAACGTCATATACCTAAAAGCAACAGGATACATTTAACGAAATCCTGCAATCCCCTGTTTTCTAGATGAAATTGCCATCACAGGGAGAGCTGACAAAACTGAATGCTGTTGCTGAGCCGTTATATTTCAAGCTTCAATTCAAGTGCTTCAAGTTTACTTTAAATGACCTGATGCAAACATATGATTTAGATCTTTAAGTAAGAACTATAGAAGCTCTGCCAGGCTCCATTATTTAGTCTTGAAAGTTCCGTTATTTCCAGACATCCCAAAGACAGAGGCTGCCAAGAAATGGGAGGAACAGAAGGCCCTATCAAGAGATGTCCTGCCAGGGAGATGACAAGATAGATATAATTTCAACACCATTCTAATTTGCTTTGCTGACCAGAAGGGGAAGATTCCAGCTTTCTCCATCAACAAAATCTTCCACAACTGAGAACTCTATTTTAAATCCTGTCAGCTGAATTTTCCTCCCACTCTCCATGCATGCCTGTATTTTCCAGGTGCAAAACACTAGTTAAAATTTGAAAATGTTTTGCATAGGTTGAGGTGGAAGTGAGCAAATATGTAGAATAGCAACAAGTAGAATCTTTGAGAATAAAGCCTACTTGTTTTTTACCTTTATAAAATTCACTAAAAAATTAATGCAACATAGAATTTGAAAAAAGTCCTAAAGCTATCTAGAGCTCCAAATTGACGATCAAAGTAATTTCTTAAAGAATGTGAGACATCTTTGTTCCTGAATTTATTTAAAACTAGATAAAATTTTCATCTGTCTGAATGTAGAATGATATGGCTGATGGTAGGCTATGGAACTAGATGATATCCATATTTATTACATTTATTAAATAACCTTTGGAAATCCATTGAAATAAAATAATTTAATTTTCCATTCAGAAATAAATCACAAAAATATTTTATAACACATTTTCTGGAATGATTGCAATTAAATTCTCAAATTTTAGAATTATGTGCCAATTTTTAAACAGTATTTCTTTAACTGAGTGTAGTTATTGTGTAACTCAAATAATAACTGTGAATTAACCTATTGACTTCTGTTAAATTTAAAGGAAGGGTTAAGTTTTAATAAAGTCAAGATTAGAATTTTTTATTTTAAAATGACCATTTGTTTTTCATTTCCTCTTTCATCAGAAATTTTCCCTTGCATTCTTTTTTTTCTTGTGGATTTTATTAATAGTACCCTAGATAGTAAGCTAAACTTTGTGCATTTGATCTTTTTTGCCTCCGTTTATTCACTTACTCAGTGAATATTTATCAAATGCCTTCCAGTTGTCAGGTTTTGGACAGAACAGCTACTGGACTCCTAGAGGTTTCACTCAGGCAGGAAGTTCATTATTACTATTTGAAGATACTCAGGGATTGGTTGTACCTTGTGCATGCACACTCAGTTTCGCATTCATGTCTGACCTTTTGTAGCCCCATGGACTAACCACCAGGCTCCTCTGTGCACGAATACTGGAGTCAGTTGTCATTTCCTTTTCCAGGTTGTGCCTTAGTTAAGCAGTATTTGAAAATGCTGCAAGATTCTCTGTACTTACCCCCCAAAGTCAACAAAAGTATTTATTCCTCAACTGAATCAAAATGAGCTCCATCTAACTGAGAAAATGAGAATTACAGACAGAGACCTTAGTAGGGTTTTTTTGTCCCCAAGGGCTCATAATTTGCCAGAATATTGATCAAATAGTATGCATTAACACAGACTTGACTGGAAAGTCACTTTCTTTTTGACTCATCCAAATCACTGTTCTCATCTTTTCAGTATACTGTATTCCAATCACTCGTTTTGAATTTTTGGAATGCTTCTTGTCAAATGCTAATTCGATGAGAGATTGCATTTTCTAATATTTTAATTGCTCTTTTGTGTGTCATTTTCTGTGACAAATGAAATTTGAAAAATATAGAAAATAAGAAAGGAAAAGGTCAATCATAGTTGAATTCTCCTTTCCTTCTAATATTTTCCTAGCATAAGCTTTACTTTTACATGGATGTAATCCCAGTTTATATTCAATTTATGAAGTAGTTTCTCTTTGACTATAATATTGTTAACATTAAAAAATTTTAATACACTGATTATAAAAGTTAGTTTAATGGTTACTTAATATCCTATTGAGTAAATCCTTCAAAATGTGTACTTAATTCTTAGGTCACCACACATTCATAAGTTTTATGTCTTTCAGATGGAGGTTTCCTGTTAAGTAGTGGCCCTCTGTATCTCTAATAATTTCTTTTGCATTTAGCTCATTTTATAAGTGCATGTAAATATATATAACTTTGTTTTAATAGTAATTGTCAAGTGTATTGTTTCTATACCTTTATCTCCAGTTCTCCTATCAGTGATATTTAGGCCCATATCTTTGTAAATACCATGCAATTGGATTTTATAATTTAACCTGAAAATGTTTTCCAAAAATTTATTATATATTAAAATATATATAGTATAAAATTGTATATTTATATTATTATTTCTATACTAACTATATGGTTATACTTATTAGAGTTAATTAATCCATCTTTTTTTAAAGCTTTTTGTTTTGAAATAATTTTAGATTTACAAGAGTTGCAAAACTAGTGTGAAGATTTTACTTATACCTGCACCTGGCTTCTACAAATAAATCTCACATAACTGTAGTGTAATTATTCAAGCTAGCAATCTAACATTAATGCGATATTATTAACTAGTTACACACCTTATTCATATATAATCAATTGTCCCACTAATATCCTTTTTTCTTGTTCAGAGTGCTATCTAATATTTAAGTGCTATCTAACACTTAAGTGTTGTAGCTAGCTTTATTATCCTCCAATATAAGACAATTCTTTTTTTTTTTCTTTTGGGCTCTATGGGAGAGGGCAAGGGTGGGATGATATGGGAGAACGGCATTGAAACATGTAAATTATCATATGTGAATTCAGTCGCCAGCCCAGGTTTGATGCTTGATACAGAGTGCTCAGGGCTGGTGCACTGGGATGACCCAAGGAGATGGAATCGAGAGGGAGATGGGAGGGGGTTTCTGAAAGGGAACACATGTATACTCATGGCGGATTCATGTCAATGTATGGCAAAACCAACATGATAACATAAAGAAAAAAAAAATACATGGGATATATTTTTTGGGGTGACTCTTTTTAAAAATTTCATTTCTAAGTATTTCCTATGTGGTTAATATTCTATACCAGACTCTCAATTACTAGCAAGCTATAGCAGAAATTTTAATTAGGTTTTTATGTAGATCTGTAGAAAAATTGAAGAATAATTACCTCACAATGGTAAATGCTGAGATTCACAAACATGATATACATTTTAATTTATCAAATTCTTTTTTAATTCCATTGCAAAGCTTTGTAGATTTTATTGTATAGATCTTGAACATATTTTGTTAAATATATCCCTAAGATTTTAATGCTATTTGAAAAGAAACTTTAAATTTAATTTTCCAGTTCTTCATTGCTAGTAAGTAAAATACAATCAGTTTTTCTGTATTGTTCTTTTGTACTATGGCCTCACTAAATTTTCTTATTTATTTTAGTAAATATTTTGAAGAAGTTTAAGGAATTTTAAGAACCATGACAATGCTGTCAGTTAATACCTAGAGTTTTACTTCCTTCTTTTCAATATACATTGCTTCTTTTTTTCTCATTTTACTATTATGCCTTGGATTTCCATTATCAGGTTGACTAGAGGTAGAGAAAGCAAATATCCTTGCCGTATTTCCAGTCTTTGGGTGAATGTATTTTATCTTGCACCATTTAAATATGATGTTAAAATAAAAGTAAATTTTTGATAGATATTCTTTATTTGGGTGAGGAGTTCCTGCCTGTTTCTACTGGAATAGTTTGCCATTTCCTTCTCCAGGGGATCTTCCTGACCCAGGGATTGAACCTGGCTTTCCTGTACTACAGGTAGATTTTTTACCATCTTGCCACCAGTGAAATACTTTGGATAGTCTATTTCTTCTTAAATGACTTTCAGTAATTTGCATCTTTTAGGAGATTTGTCCATTTTACCTGTGTTTTCAAATTAAGCAGCATAAAGTTACTACTAAAGTTCCTTATGTTCCTTAATATATTTTAAGTTCTGTAGGATTACTTCTAGTTGTGTCCCCTCATTCATTTGTAATGTTGGTAAATTGACTCTCCTTTGTTTTTCTTACTTGATTTAGCTTGGATTTACCAATCTTATTGATCTTTATAAATATTTAGCATTTCATTTCATTGATTTCTATTTATTGTTTGTTTTCTATTACACTTGTTTTATCTCATCTTGTTATTACCTTTCTGTTATAATTTCAAACCACAAATATTGATATTTTGTGCCTCTCTTTCTGAATTCCCTTAAGATTAATGCAAGGTTTTTAAAAAGGGTATTGCTTAACTTCTAAACATTTGCAGATTCTCTAGACAAGTTTCTGGAATTAAATTTTATACATTGCCATCTGATCAAAGAACTTATTCCATAATTTCATCCTTTTAAATTTATTGTTATTTTTAATAGTACAGCCTATTATTTCTGTAAAGGAACATTTCATACAAGGATGGGCACAATAAAGGACAGAAACGTTAAAGACCTAACAGAAGCAAAAGGGATTAAAAAGAGCTGGCAAGAATCCACAGAAGAGCTACACAAAAAAGGTCTTAATGACCCAGATAACCAAGATGGTTAAACACCATGGAAGGACTGATGCTGAAGCTGAAGTTCCAAAACTGGGTACCTGATGGGAGGAGCTGACTCATTGGAAAGGACCCTGATGCTGGGAAAGATTGACTTCAGGAAGAGAAGTGGGCAACAAAGGATGAGATGATTGGATGGCATCATCAACTCAATGGACATGAGTTTGAGCAAACTCAGGGAGGCAGTGAAGGACAGGAAGCCTGGCATGCTGCATTCCATGGAGTTGCAGGGTCAGACGCAACTGAACAACAACCACGACTTTCTTCACTGAGCTTCTTGAATCTCTGGTTTGTAGATTTTATCAATTTTGGAAATTTTTGGCAATGACTTTTAATATTTTTTTCTGTCTCTCTTCCTCTTGGACTTACATGGTTGTCTGCTTCATATTTCCCTCTTTTGCCACTGAGTCTCTGGATTTATCTTTTAATCTTCCTTTTTCCTTTTGTTTTTTTGAGACCACAGGACTGGAAAAGGTCAGTTTTCATTCCAGTCCCAAAGAAAGGCAATGCCAAAAAATGCTCAAACTACCACACAATTGCACTCATCTGACACACTAGTAAAGTAATGCTCAAAATTCTCCAAGCCAGGCTTTAACAGTATGTGAACAGTGAACTTTCAGATGTTCAAGCTGGATTTAGAAAAGGCAGACAAATCAGAGATCAAATTGTCAACACCTGTTGGATCATCAAAAAAGCAAGAGAGTTCCAGAAAAACATCTATTTCTGCCTTATTGACTATGCCAAAGACTTTGACTGGGTGGATCACAACAAACTGTGGAAAATTTTTAAAGAGATGGGAATACCAGATCAGCTCACCTGCCTCTTGAGATATCGGTATGCAGGTCAGGAAACAACAGTTAGAAATGGACTTGGAACAACAGACTGGCTCCAGATTGGAAAAGGAGTACATCAAGGCTGTATATTGTCACTCTGCTTATTTAACTTATATGCAGAGTACATCATGAGAAACACTGGGCTGGAGGAAGCACAAGCTGAATCAAGATTGCCAGGAGAAATATCAATAACCTAGATATGCAGATGACACCACCCTTATGGCAAAATCAAAGAACCTCTTGATGAACTTAAGAACCTCTTGATGAAAGTGAAAGAGGATAGTGAAAAAGGCTTAAAACTCAGCATTCAGAAAACTAAGATCATGACATCTGGTCCTAGTGACAGGCTTTATGTTATTGGGCTCCAAAATCACTGCAGATGGTGACTGCAGCCATGGAATTAAAAAGCAGAGACATTACTTTGCCAACAAAGGTCCATCTTGTCAAAGCTATGGTATTTCCTATAGTCGTGTATGGATGTGAGAGTTGGACTATAAAGAAAGCTGAGCACTGAATAATTGATGCTTTTGAACTGTGGTGTTGGAAAAGACTATTGGGAATCCCTTGGACTGCAGGGAGATCCAGTCAATCCTAAAGGAGATCAGTCCTGAGTGTTCATTGGAAGGACTGTTGCTGAAGCTGAAATTCCAATACTTTGGCCACCTGATGTGAAGAACTGACTCATTGGAAAAGACCCTGAGCTTGGAAAGATTGAAAGTGGGAGGAGAAGGGGACAACAGAGGATGAGATGGTTGGATGGCATCACCAACTCAATGGACATGAGTTTGAGTAAACTCCAGGAGTTGGTGATGGACAGGGAGGCCTGTAGTGCTGCAGTCCATGGGATCACAAAGAGTTGGACGTGACTGAATGACTGAACTGAACTGAACTTGTTTTTTTGTCGGGTTTTTTTGCTTGTTTGTTTGTTTTATTTTTTGGTCTTTTTACTCTCTGGGCTTCAGTTTGAAAATTTTTCATTGCTGTGTCCCTACATTTATTGGTCCCTTTCTTCTACAATGTGCAATCTGCTGCTAAACTCATCAACTGAAGTTTTCATTTCAGATTTTTTTTTTCCTTTATACTAGTTCCATTTGATTCTTCAAAAACAAATTCTGTTCCATTCTCGTTATATTCATATTTCCCTTATATTCTTGAACATATTTATAGGAACTCTTGCTTACTTCTTGTCTGATAATTCCATCATCTTTCTCATTTTTGTTCTCTTTCTATTTATTGAATTTTCTCATAGTGATAGTTCCCATAGTGATAATTCCCATTTTCCTGTTTCTTCACATGTTTGGTTAATTTTTTGTTACATAAGGGATGCATTGAATTTTATGTCATTGATGCTTTATTTTATGATTTTCCTTCTGAATTTGTTCTGGCAGTCAGTTAAATTAAATGTGGATTAACTTAATCCTTCTGAGTTTGGTTTATGTTTTGTTAAAGTGTATCTAGAATAGTCTTAATCTAGACTAATTTTGCTCTCCTGTTAAGATGTACAGTGTTTATTGAAAGCCCTGAATATCAAGTAGAATTTTTCATTCTCACTGTTTGGAAATGGAATGTTTCCCAATATTCTGTGATTACTGGAAATTTTAAATTGCATTCTTTGCATCCACAGTTTAGATCTCAGCACATGGACAGGGAGGCCTGGCGTGCTATGATTCATGGGGTCACAAAGAGTAGACACGACTGAGTGACTGAACTGAACTGAATACATTCACAAGAATGCCAAATTCTGGGGCTAATGCTTTGTCTATCTCCTCCATTCCTAATTTTCTGCCACACAAATTCCAGTCCTCTCAGCCATGTCAAATACCAATACTCAATTCCAATCTCCTCAATTTAGTGAGACTACATGATCTATTTGGGATTTCCTACCCCGGAAGTTCCTCCTGGACAAAATTAGGGCAATAGTCAATTTCATCTCATATGGTTTTTTCTTCTCAGGAATCTGAACCTTGTTCCACAAATTGTTCAGTATTTGAAAACTGCTATTTTATGAATCTTTCCGTCAGGAAGATCTCCTGGGGAAGGGAATGGCTATCCACTCTCCAGTATTCTTGCCTGGAGAATTCCATGGGCAGAGGAGCCTGGTGGGCTGAACAGTCCATGGGGTCACAGTGAGTCAGACACAAATGAGGAACTAACACTTTCACGCTTTGACAAACTTCATCACATAAAACAGGATTGCTACCAGCCTGTGATCAATTTGTCTCTCTTCTAAGGTCCTTGCCTAACATGGAAGCCTCATGTTCTTCCCCTTTATAGTGCCACTCACCCCATGATTATTCTTCTTCTTTTAGTGACTAGTCTTTTGCCCTTAAGAGAACTCTTTCTTTTGAGTGGAGTGTGTTTACTGCTAAATATTTTGAACTCTGTTTTGTGTATATTTTTTTTTTTTAGGGAGTGTGTGTGGGTGGCCCTTAGAGATTTTCTTTGCTTCCTGAAAGCACAGAGTTACAATAAAAATTTGTTTTCTGCAGGATCTAGTTGTTTGCAGCAAGAGTGCCTCTCAGATTATTATTATTTTTTACTGTATTGCTGGATGTAAAATTCTTCTGAATTTCTGTTTTTAACTATGAAGTTGATATATAGATATTATTTTTAACATTATTTTTGGATTTATATTTGTGCATTTTTAAATTGCATTTTTAAACAACGCTGTTGCCTTATTTCATGGTTTTCTTCTCATCTCCTGTCTCTTCTTGCATTAATATTGTTTCTTGCTTGTTTTGTCTAAAAATCTGTATGTTGTGTTGGTTGATTTTACATGTCAATTTGGCTACAACACCCACATATTTGGTCAAACATTATTCTAGGTGTGTCTGTAAGGGTGTGTCTGAATGAGATTAACATTTAAATTGGCAAGTTACTTTGCAGAATGTGGGTGGGTCTCAAGCAATCACTTGAAGGCCTTAATAAGACATAGACTGACCTTTCCAAGCAAGACATAATTCAGCCAGCAGAATGCCTTTATTTGGACTGTATTTCTTCCCTGAGTATTCAGCTTGCCAGCCTACCCTACAGATTTTGGATTCACCAGGCCTCCAAATTTCTGAGCCAATTTCTTAAAATCAATCTGTCTCTTATCTATGTAGTTCATTACTATCTCTTCTCGTTTCCCGATTCCTAATCATAACTGACCATTAATCTCCAATACTCTCTCATCTGTTTTACAAGCTATTGCTTTCTTGTATTGGTTTGCTTTATTAATAAATTAAAATTGCTTATTTTTTATTGTAGTTCTTTAATTTCTTAACATGCACACATTTTAACAAAATATTAATTGCACCTTTAATTTTATTTATTTGAATTTTTTATTTGACTACCTTTTTCCTCAAGTAAATCTTTCAATGTTTTTAATATTGAGTTAATATTAAAAAGAGTAATATTCAAAGAATTTTGAATAAAAAAATTTTCATCTTTATTGGGATATGCCTTTTAGTTATGCTCAATTTTAGATTATCACCTAAATGGGAATAGAAATTTTAGTTCAAAATTATTTTATCTTAACAGATTGAAGGTATTGTTGATGTGACAAATTCTGTTTTTATAACACCTTATAGAGATATTTTCTCATCTTTTAAGTATTTTTCTTTTCTTTTTTTTTTAAGTTTAATGTAGTTTCATCATGCTGTGTCTAATTACAGAGTTGTTTTTATTTCACATCTTTGAGACTTGATTTTCTAGATGCTGATGATCTAAGATTTTTATATCTGGAGAGTCTTCAGCCATCATCTTTTATTTAAATGTCTTACTCTATTTTTCTCTTCTCTATTAAATGTATGTCAGCTCTTCTCATTTTATTTTGTATATATTTTAACTTCATTTTTATACATGCTGTGTCTTACTTCTCCCTGTGGCATATGTGTAGATTCCTTATTTTTATCTTTTAATTTGCTGTGTCTATTTTAGCTGAATCAAACTTGCTGTTTACCCATTCGTTTTGCATTTTAATGTCTGTTTTATATACTTCAACTTCTATTCTGTGTATCTTTTTAAAATTTGAATATTGTATTGCTACGTCTTCTATGATTTCAAAATTGAAGCTATTATTCTGCTGTTTTTATGCTAGCTTTCACTATTAGTTGGTGTTTCTTTATGTATTTTGCAGTTTTTACTATGAACTCATCTTGAATGGGATTGCATGTTTAAAAAGAGAAACAAAGAGAAAGAAAGGGAAAGACGGAGAAAGAGAGGCAGAGAAAGAGAGAGAGAGGAGAGAAAAAATATATTGTGTGTCCTGGATTTACAAACTTTCTTCCAGTTTTGTTTGCTTATTTGTTTTGTTCTTCTGCCAGGAGCTTCAGGCCATCACTGCTAGTTACAAAAATCCTTGTTAAATTTTAAGCATGTGTCTCCACATGATGGGAAAATTGTTAACTAAAACACAGAACCAAATGGATTAAGAGAATGGGTTTTTTAATTTCCTAGAAATATACATTTTTTTTCTCTATTCAGAGCATAGGCAAAGAAAGGCTGTTTTGATTTCCTCTGCAGTGGATAGAATTTTTTTTCCTCTCGAAGTTATTCTCCAGGGTCTTGACTTTGACTGTGTGTGTGCATGTATATGAATATGATCATTATATATTTTAAACTTTCAATTCCAACTTCTTAATATATATGACCCTAGGACCTTCTCACTTGTATGCAAGTAAACATTAAAACACTAAAGTTACTAGCATTGACAATTCCCCAGAACTACTTATTGCTTATGACTCTGGTTTTCTGTTATATTCTCCTTTGACCACTTCACTCACATTACACTTGGATATTCTAGGAGATGCTATTAAATATGCATTTAAAATAACATTCACTATAATTTATTTAACAATTCTAGATATTTGTAGTGGAAGGAATTTTTGAAGTAGGTGGACTGTGATATTTATATTTCAAACAAGTGAATTTGACTCAGCTAATTGATTATATGGTTATCATTGACCAGAAACATCTGTGTAGAACTGCTTCCTAGTGAGACCAAGCGATAAGCAATATGAGACAACTTGCTCTTAGATTTAGTTCTTTTTAAGCACATAGAACCCAGATATTTATCCTTAATTTTATCTTCCCTTCTAGAAAAGTTTTGGATTTTGTCAAGTGTTATTATTGTCTTCATTAAATAGATGACTTTTCTTTTTAGCTGAATGATATGAAGGTTTATGTGGATGGCTTTAGATTGAACCATACTTGGAATAAATTTCAATTAGTTGTGATGTATAATATCTCTATGCATTGTTTTTGGATTTGATTTGCTAGTATTTTGTTGAGAAGTTTTGAATTTACATTTGTGAGACATACTGATTTATATTTTTCATTTCTTGTAACATCTTTATCTTTTTAAAAATTGTATTAAAGAAATTATGGCTTCTTAGAACATCTTAGGAATAGTTCACTCATTTTTTTAGCACAATTCACAAATAAAACAGTCTAGGTCTGGAATTTTCTTTTCAGGAAAGTTATTAAACATTGATTCACTTTCTCTAATAGACATGTGGTTATTCACATAATTTATCTCTCCTTGAATAAATTTTGGTAGTCTATGTCTTTTAAGAAATTGAACCATTTAACCTAGTTATATTTCTGGGCATACTGTTCACAGTATTCTTCTAACTTTTGGATGTTCAGGATATTTGTATAATGATCTCTCTTTCATTTTTGACATTAGTAATACTTATTTATTTATTAACCCAGCTGAAGGTTTTTTTCAACTATTGATCTTTCAGAGTCAACTTTTGCTTCACTCTTTTACTATTGATTTTCTATTTTCAGTGTCATTAATTTCTATTTTAAATGTATTATTTTCTTTATTTATTTAGGCTTAAGTTGCTCTTTACCCTCTAGTTTCCTAAAGTGAGTTTAGGTTATTAATTTTATGCCATTCATCTAAAACATAAATGCATTACTACACTCCCTCTCAGCACTCCTTATACTGCATTACACAACTGTTGGTAAATTGTGCTGTCATTTTCTTAAGGTTCAAAATATTTACAAAACTTCTGCTACATGTTCTAAAACTTTTTAAGCAATTACAATATACATTTTTAACTTATCTAAATTTATTTTCAAATTATATTATAACATAATTGTGCATGTAGCATAGGTAAGTCATAACAGAATATGTGCATTTCTCCCTTCTGTTCTTTGTCACATTTCTGTCATTCATTTAACTTATAATATTTGCTGTAATCATCTGATTAATAATTACTATCAGTTTTAAATATAGTTATATTTTAATTGGTTAATAATAAGAAATAAAATATTACATTTTACTTTTATTTATTCTTTCCCTGGTCTTTTCTTTACATAGATAAAAGTTTCTGACCTATAATTATCTTCCTTCTTGAACTATTTTAAACATTATTTTTGCAGAGAACACTTGCTAGGAATGAATCCTTTCAGTTTATCTAAAAAGGCTTTTTACCTCCTTCATTTTGAAAGATATTTTTGCTGGATATAAAATTGTAGCTTAGTAGGTTTTTCTTTCAATAATTCAAATATTTTACTACACCATTTCCTTTCTTCCATGTTTTCTGAGGAGAAGTCCATCATAATTCTTTCCTTGGTCATGTTGAGTATATTGATAAGCCACCTGAAGGCATTTTTCATTTCTGTTACATTACTCAACATTTTCTTTTAATTTTATCCCTTAGAGTTCTTATTTTTCTGCTTATACTGCCCATTTGTTCTTTCGTATTATTTACTTATCCCACTAGAGTCCTTAGCATACTAATCGTAACTATCAAATCTTTACCGTATGGACCTGTTGGTATTCCTGTAGGGAAAACCCAAAAATATGTGGGGGTCCCAGTAAGACTGCAGGCCCAGTAATGTCTTACTGTTCTAGGATTCACTCAGCCTCATGTAGATCCTCATAGTTACCTTTTATGTATTCCTACTGGTTTGTGGCTCCAGCAACTTCTGTTACAGGTAAACAAGTCTTGGGTTTGTATCTCTCTGGATGCAAATATCTTTGCAGCTTTCAGGATGGCAGTATGACCTGGATCCTTTCTTTTCTAATGAATCCAAGAACAGTTATTAATGTTTAGTTTGTCAAGATTTTTTCCTTTTATAAGGACAAGACTTGACCATGTCCAAGTTCTTCACGTATCATAGCTGAAACCGGAAGTCTGTAAATGACATTTTGATTTTGTTAGTTTGTGTATGTATATGTTACTTGTTCATTTTGTAGATAGACTTTTTGCACTGCCAGAAATCTACAATGATGGAAAATTCTCTGTCTTATAAGAATAAAGTCATTGTCAGTCTAAGTATAACCCAATCAGACAAATCACATTTTCACTTTTCCATAGAAAGGAGTAATTAGCCTGCTCTAACAACAAAAAAAATTTTCTTCAGACTTTGAGCCATGCGAAGTCACAGATGCTATTAAGAAGGCCAACCCATGCAGTGAAAATCTCAGCTTCCCTCTCAGGCCAATTAAAAAACCACTACCTTGTTATGAGCCAAAAATTGTAGAGCCATCTGGGATATAGAGCAACCAATTTACTAAACATTTTGTATAAAATGCATATTTTCATATTAGGAGGTTGTGGATTGATTCATCTTCAGTCTGAGTGATTATAATACTTTCTAGACTTTGCCAATAGTGACTTGTGGTTTAAAAGAGGAGGTGTTTATAATTTGAGCTCTGGAGAGAAGACCAGAAAAGCCCTTTTACAAGATGTGCACGCATTTTTCTATGACAGCATGCTTCAGAAAGCATTTGTACAACAATCTTCTTACAAAGGTTTTTTAGGTTCAAATAAGACAGTTTGTTAAGGAAAAAAAACACTAAGACAACAAAGTAAACAGCAGGAGATTCTTTGTACATCAGTAGGATACAGATTTTTCAATTGAATAATGTTAATAATTGGCCAGCATAAGGAGTCTGATGGAATAGAATGCCACAGCTTTTGTTCTGGTGTAACCTCCTGTGAGCTCTGACTTACTGAAGCCAGCAACTCTCTAAAATCTTCCTGAAAGACTTATGGTTTCCCATGATTCTTTCTGGTCTGATGCTGTATTTCATATAAAACCACAAGAAACCTTTTCCAATATTCGTCAGTTTCACAATGAGTCATTTTATTTTCCTTTTCATGGAGAGGGATATTGACCAAATTGAACCATGATCCAAAAGTTGCAGTAAATCACAGAGATGTGTTAAAAACTGTATAAACTAATTTCATGTAAATCACACCAAAAAACAATACTTCAAGAAATTAATCAGTCATACACTTATGATTAAATTTTAATTAAACCAAACCTACACAATTTTTTTAAAATTCAAGAAGAACAAAACAGGAATATAAGAAAATTACTCCCAAACATGGAAAAGTCGGTGACACTTGAGATACAGCAGACTAAACAAAAAACTTTTTTCCATTCCTTTTCTTCATTTCTTCAATATATATTTCTTCATTTGCTTGTGATATAACTTGCCTTCAATGTTTTCATTTTCTGTGTAATGAAATACAGATTTAAAATTTAAAGAATAATTTGTATATATTTTAAGAAAGGAACTGATATCTTCTTTGCTTAATTATGTTAATTTAAAAGTATATTTTCTTTGTTTGAAGTACAATAAGCCAACTTAATTTTTGTTAACAGGCCTGGGTTTTGTCTTAGTAATATTACAGACTCTAGTACAATAGAGGTATTGGCTCTCAGGATAATTTGAACTTTCCTGCATCAATTGGGTTAAGTACCCTTTAAATTAGAGGAATCTTGTTAGTGCCCTTCCTGCTTTTAGATGCAGTCTAGCATATCAGCTTTCCAAATAGCATGAGTTTTTTTTGCCTTGCATTTGTATACTTTAGTCCAACCTATAAAATTCAAAGATGCTTAACTTTTTAAAAAATTTAGAAGTATTAATTTTCTCCTCAATTGGTAATGTAATATTGTTTTGGCATCATAATAGAAAAATTGTTTCAATTTTATCATGGTTTAGTGGATATTGTGGTTTCTTCTCAGTGTTAGTTGGGGTTTGTTTGGCTGGTTGTAATATAAATGCCCAAATAAGAGATTAAACAATGTAAAAGTTTATTTCTATTTCATGTAAAAGATGTCCAAAGTAGAGCACTCCATGATTGGTCTGGTAGTTCACTGGTATCATGAATTCTGGTTTCTATCTTGATGTTATTACAGCAGGTTTAGCATGTAACCATATTGTCCAAGGCTTCCCAGGTGGCTCAGTGGTAAAGAATCCGCCTGCCAAAGCAAGAGATGTAGGAGTTGCAGGTTCTATCCCTGGGTCAGGAAGATCCCTGAAGAAGGAAATGGCAGAATTCTTGTCTGGAATTCTTCTCTCAGAATTCTTGTCTGGAAAATGTCATGGACAGGGGAGCCAGGCGGGCTGCAGTCCATGGGTTGCAAAGAGTTCGACATGACTGAGTGACTGAGCGCACACACACATTGCCCAAGAGTCTGCTTGCACTCTGCCCATTGCATCAAAATTCCAGGCATCAGCAAAAACAAAAGTCATCAGAAAAGTTTACTTTGCTTCTTTAAAGTGATATTCCAGAAATCCCATAGAGTATTTCCACTTACATCACATTGGCCAGAAGCTAGTTAAAGAGCTACACATAGGTACCAGGGAAATTGGAAATGTGTTATTTTATCTAGGTGGCAATTAGTCCAGCTAAAAATAACAATTTTTTAAATTGAAATAGAGAACCAAGTCTTAGCCATGTGATGACTTTTCATTGTATGAACTTGGTTAGGCTGAATCAGAGGCCCAAGTCTTTCAGTCAAACACCAGTAGAGGAGCTCCCATGAGGGAACTGCACAGATATGATTACAGTCCCTAATCAGGAACTTTATGGCAAAGAAAAGGAACATTATCCTGAATAGGACTGACCTATTCAGGTGAACCCTTAAAAGAGGACTTAAGCTTTCTCCGAGTTTAAAGATTATTAATGACTTTTGTTTATGGGGTGCTAGAGGACTCATGATCTTTTACTGAATTTTTCTGTAGACTTTCAACTTGCTAAGCTGGTGCCCACAATCACAAAAGCCAATTCCTTGTGATACATCAATATCTCTTTTCTTACATCTCTCTCTCCACACACACACACACACACACACACACACACCTCCTACTGACTGAATGCTAACATATACAGGAATGTTTTGCAATGTCCATCCTAGTAGTTCAGTAATTCCCTCAGTTTTCTCTCACCTATCGACTTAAAAGTGAAGTGAAGTGAAGTCGCTCAGTTGTGTCCGACTCTTTGCAACCACGTGGACTGTAGCCCACCAGGCTCCTCTGTCCATGGGATTTTCCAGGCCAAGAATACTGGAGTGGGCTGCCATTTCCTTCCCCAGGAGATCTTCTCGACCCAGGGCTTGAACCCGGGTCTCCTGCATTGTAGGCAGATGCTTTACTGTCTGAACCACCAGGGAAGTCTCTACTTTAAACAACCTGTTTATTTATTTGGTTGCATCTTGTGTTAACTGCAGCACTTGGGATCTTCATTTCCTCTGCCTAAGGCACACAGACTCTTCAGTTGCAGCACCCAGGCTCAAGAGTTGTGCTGGGGGCTTAGCTGCTCTGCAGCATGTGGCATCCTAGTTCTCTAACAAGTGACTGAACCCATGTCTCTTGCATTGCAAAGTGGATTCTTAACCACTGAATCACCAAGGAAGCCCCCTATCTACTTTACCTGGAGCTGCCCATGTGTTTTAAGACTATTATTTTCACTTCAGCAATTGAGTATACAACACGTCATCCTCTTGCCAGTTATTGATTCCAGAACAACCATAAGACTTAATTTTGGCCATTGCATTATAAAAGAGATTTAATTCATATTTCTCAAAAAGATAATTTTCATCAACTCTGAGATAAGTTTTAGGAAATAACTTTCTCTTCTTAGCTTTAAAACCAACATGAGAAAATGGAGCCCTAAGAAATTGTTGGCTTTGGAAATAAAGGAGAAGGCAGTCTACTGATGAACATGACACACAGAAAACAGAGTGGAGACTCAGATTATTTTATTTTTTAAAGCTGTAGAATCTAGTCAGCCTTGACATTTTATACTGTCAGCATTAAGTGAAACGATAGATTTTGCTAATTGTTTATAGCAGTTTAAATTCTGTTTTTGTTACCAGGAATTAAACATATCCTAACCGATATAACTAGTAAACAATTCATTTTATGAATGATTAAAAATAAATAAGTATCTAATTTTGGCATTGCTTAAAGTAATATCTGAGGATTTCTATAGTGTGTCAGACAGTGGCAGACTGCTGTTTTATTTGGCATGCAGACAATATTTGATTTAGACTTAAGTACCAAAACACAATCATTTGTTGATAATTTTGAATATTGTGTATGAGAAACCAGTTAATTAGAAAATTACATGGAGCCCTTATGTTTTTCTATAAAGATCAATGTGAATTACATCTATTTCTCTTGCTTTTTTCTGTGCTTATCAAGAAAGTCTATACAAGGAAGATGATGGCTGTGGTAACGTGTTATGAGTTAAATTGTGTCCCTCTTAAAAATTATGTTGAAGTTTTAACTCTTGGTACCTGTGAATGTGATCTTTTTTGGACACTGGGTCTCTACAGATGTCATCGAGTTCAGATGAGGTCATTAGAGTGAGCTCTAGTCCAAAAAAACTGGTGTCCTTCCAAGACGAGCAGAGCGTCATGTGATGACAGGACAAGAGACTCGAGCCATTCAACTGGAAGCCAAGGAATGCCAAGGATTACGGTGACTGGTAGAGGCTAGAAGTGGCAAAGAAGGATTATACTCATGGTCTCAGAGAGAGTATGGGCCTGTTGACATAGATTGCAGACTTCTAGACTCGGTAACTGTAAGAGAATAAATTTCTTTTGTTTTCAGCTACCTAGACTGTGGTAATTTATTACTGCAGTCTCATAAAATGAATATAATATTAACATTTGAAAAATATGAAATAAGAGAGGAAAAGAGGAAAAAAAACTGAGAAGAGAAACTGAATCAAGGTTATTCCAGTTAATTATAGTATGGGGGACATTTACTAAATACTTTTCAAGAAAAATATAATATGAGATGGGAAGAAAATGAGGGGACTGTTGATATGTACTTACATATTGGGCCAGGCATAGCATTAAGTGCTTAGCCTGTGTTACCTGATTTAAATCTTAGAATATCTTGATGAAGTAGGTATAATTGTCTTTATTTTATGGATAAGGAAGAGGAGACAAAATGAGGTTGAGTAACTCGCACTTAGCTCTTTCCTCTAAATCAAGTGTGAGGGAACTGTGGTCTGACACAAGGCTCACTCTGGCCTGCTTCTTGGTTTTGAAAATAAAGTTTTATGGGAACACAGCCATGTGCATGACTACTTCTGCACTTTGACTGCAGAGTTTAGTTGTCACAGAGACCTACAGCCTACAATGCTGCGAATCCTTACTGTCTGGTCATTCACAAAAGAGTTTTCTAAACCCTGCTCTAGACTGGTACAAGAAAATCTATATGTGAGTTTTGGCTCTTCTGCCTTCCTAAATGTCAAATCTTGGGTGAGTCATTTAAGGTCTGAAGCTGTTTTCCTATCTATAAATTGTGAGTTTATAGGAAAAAAAAAACTATCATAGTTTTTCTGAGAATCATTTGATATAGTGAATGTTAATATACTTTGTAAACTGTACAGAAATATACAAACCCTATGCAGTTAACACTTAAAAGCAATAAAACCCACATTGTTTAACTAATTTATCACTTTAATATAGGAAAAAACACTATCATGTGGCTTTAGACTTCTGTCAATTTATGTCATTGGGTTGTCTTATTAACAAAAATTACAGGCAGATTTACTTCTCAAGCTGCCTTCCTTGTAGGGGTCTTTCTGAGCGGGTGGTCCTTCTTTCCTGGGGATCTGTTTGTTCTGTGATCAAAACAGCAATTTTTTTTTTTCTTCAAAGGGAAGAATTTAATCTTTGTGGTGAGCCACTATGAGAACATTCCTCAGATTCCAGAAGAGAGAGTTTTTCAGATTTAAAGACTTTGCAATCTCCTGATTAAGTCCAACAAATCTAATCTATTATTTTTAGGTGGGAGTTCTAAAAACATAAAGGCTGCTTCATTTCATTCAGTGTCTCCTGTCCAGATTCTAAATTTAATTCTTTCCAACTCTTTTAACAGGACATTCCCTTAGGGTCCACGTTAAAGGCTGCCGGATCATAAAAAATGTGTGCTCATTTTATGAGCGCTCCCTTGATTGCTTGCTGTAGGCACATGGGGTAAGGTTTTAGGCTCAAAGCCATCTCTCTGAATGCATACCAATGCCTAGACTAAAACACATCCTCTTCTAAGCACCTTTCTTCATTGTGCTCCCAAAGGACATCTGTGCAAGTCCATAGATGGTGTGGCTACCTGATTTCTTTTAATAAGACAAGTTGTCAGTGCGTAGTGCAGCATGAGAGAAATCACCGAACTGGAAACACTTGTAAAACCTTTCTGTTTGAATGTAGAAATCAATGTTAAGGCAATCTATTTCTGTCAGTTTTTGTACTTTTTCAGAATTTAGATTCATCAACAGTGAAGACACTCTAAATGTTGCTTTTCTACTTTATTTTGCTTGGTTACATGATAAAATACAAGAACAGAAGCTGAGAACTCTCTTTCAGGTTAGGATTGTGCTTGGGAAGCGGGGCTTCCCAGGTGGCACTAGTGGAGAGTGGGACACCACTGAAGCGATTTAGCACACACGACTGGGGCAGTCATGTGCTGGAAGTGGCTATCCTGGGTCATGAGAGCTAACTGTTAAATAATCAGAAATTTTGTAAGCTGATTATTAAGAATTGCCATAATAAAAATGAAGTTACATGTGTATAGTTAATAAAATCAAAAGTCGCAAAGACTCAAAATATATCACTTTCTAATTATTTTACTACATTGTACTATTTCTCTAGAGTGTTTTTATGTATCACATCTCTGTTTTGGAAATCTGGATGGTGCAATGGTATGCATATAGGGTATTCCTTCCCACCTCCACCACTCAGTCATATCACATTGATGACTTGAAATCAGCTAGGGGGAGAGTATTTACACCATGGAAACTGACAAATACTACAAACCAGAGCTTTTTTTTTTTTTAAATTGCTGTTGCTCCTTGAAGATACGATTTTAAACTTCACTGTGAAGAATCCTATAATATTTTCTTGCTACACACGTTCCCTGTGTTCCCATTGCACACATAAAACTTTTTCTAAGTAGTTGCTTTGCTAGAAAGCAGACTCTCTATTCATATGTAGAATGGCTTCTATGTAGATTCAAAATGGAAACTTGTCCTCACCATAGAATGTTAGCTATATGAAAGTAGGAACTTTATTTTGCTAATCACTGAATTCTCAGCATTTATTGAATGCTCGACTACATTGTTATGTATTGAATAATAATATTATCAATCAATAAATACTTCTAAAGCTTTTACTATGTACTGGAGGCTGTTCTACATATATTAACTCCATTGATCTTTATAGCAATTTTCTGATGTGGATATTATTATGATTTTAATTTATAGATGAGGAAACAGGTGCCCAGAAACTAATTTCCCTGTGTTCACACATGAAAAACTAAGCAGTTATCACAAAGAAATACATTTCTATAACATTTCATTTTCTGAAATGAAAAATAGCTTTCTTTTGTTAAAAAAAAAAGCAACTGTAGTTTATCCTCACAATTTTGCACACCTAAATAAATACTCTAATTTTTTTCAGGCTTACTGAAATTACTTAAAGACTTTAAAGTATTTTTTTCCCCTCTAAAATGGCCAATTAAAAAACTTACTTTTACTGTATCCATTTATACATTTTAATTCTCTTAGCAGTCTTTAAAAATTCTATTTTTGAGCTGAAATCTTTCATGCTTCTTGTGCCTGACATCTATTTCTTTCTGATGCCCAGTGGCATTTTTCACCTCTAAGTATGACTTGTGAGCTAACTAGTTCACATCCTGGTGATTGTTGCTGCCAATTGGTCCTGTCATCATTGGATTAAATGTTTCCCTGATCAGTATCTCTAAGGTGATGGCAAGACAGTCATGGAGTTGTAAGCAGAGGGCTATACATATGCCTATGCATTACAAATTGGAGATATTTTTAAAAAATAAAAACATTCTAAATTAGAAAGTTTGTTCTTGGCAACTGTGTGGTTGTTAGATTATTTGGAGATTCATTAGAAGAAATGCTGCCTGCAATCAAGAACTTGGCATTGAGAAAATTGCTCAATCACTTCCAAGTAGGTAGTCCTACGCACTTTTTGTATGAATATTAAAGCTACCTCTCAGTGAGTTGATGACACTGAATGACTCAACATTCTTCTCACAAAGGTTGAAAACTATGTGAAAGACTTGATAATTTAAAAACTTAATGCCATGAATTGGATTCAGTGAAAATTTCTTTAAAAGTTTTAGCAAATGAGCATTTTGTAGACACTGTCTCATTTGACAACTACATCCCCATGAAATGAGATTTTTACAATATGAGTTGGGTAGATATGACATTTTAAGTAGGAAACGGCATTAAAACTTCTGATTTTTTTTCTTTCTAAAGACAAGGAAGACAGTCAAGGTGGAGTATGGTAGGGCTAAAAATGGGACTTCTGCATACAGTTACCAGTTACCAATATTTCTACTTCCAAATGATCACATGGTTATTATTTAGGGAGTGAAAGAAAACAATGAAGACAGAAAGCAGGGAGATTTTGACTTATACTTACATGTGTGAGAAAACCAAGGGTAGCAATTGCAGCATACCTACATTTAAAAATCCTTAAAACTGTTTTCAACAACAACAAAACCACAAGGTGCCAAGCAATCAACTCTGTGCTTTGTTCACTTAAATATATCAGTACCCACAGTACTTTAGTCACTCATCATTCAGTTTTCCTCCTCAAAAAATGCATTGCCCACCTACCTGAGTTTATGTCAGCCATGCTTTGCTAAAAGGATGAATTTTTCTCAGAGCTAAGCAAGAAGAAAAAAAAGTGAGTTTGTAATTGTATTTGTGCCTGAAAAATTATATCTGATTTTTCATTCCCTTCAGATGGTGTGCTTTTCCTAAATTACTGACTGTAGCTGGTGCATATTGAAAGCCTTTACCCCAGTGCATATTTATTCGTTAGCATCTATATGTCCTTTACTGAAGGATATTGATGGAGTGTCATCACCTGCTGAAGTTTAGAATTTCTCTGAAAATATCAACACACAAACCTTATAATTCCCCTTTTCATATATCACTCTCAAATGCCTCCCTTGGCTGCTTTTCTGCAGCAGCACTGGGCCAAACTATGCCCTTGTGGTGGAGAACAGATATAGTGAGAGCATTAATGCCACCTGACGTGCCCTGGCAGGCCCACCCGTGGACACACCTCATCAAGTCTCACATGCTGGCCACATTTTCTGCAGCCTGGTTTTATGTGGTCGCCTCACAGATTCAGAGAAAAGGCCTCCATTGTATTCCCATTGCTATGTCAGTATCAAAACAGCATGCTCTAGTGAGTAGCTTGATAAAAGGCTGCAAATAAAGTTGGGATCCTTAGGTGATTTTCTGTCCCAGAAGAGGGTCACAGCAATCCTGCTGAATCACAATGATGTTTATCAGGGTTTGATAGATTAAAAGCTCGAATAAGAGAGTACATGCATGTGTGCTAAATCACTTCAGTTGAGTCTGACTCCTTGCAACCCCATGGACTGTAGCTCACCAGGCTCCTCTGTCCATGGAATTCTCCAGGCAAGAATAGTAGAGTAGGTTGGCATGCACTCTTTTGCTACTAAAATATACTATTGTAGATTCAGGCGTATTGTTCTGAGTTAAATACAATATTATTTTTGATGTCTAAGCAAAGAAAAGATTGGGAATTTGAAATATCATTCACATTTTATTAGGGATGGAAAAGTAGCAGAAAAATCACTGGTATTGATGGAGGATATCTACTTTCTAATAGGCAGGTTAAGTATTCAAGACCATACTTCTAGGCAGTATTACATATTTGGATTCCTCCTATTCTGGCCAATTGCCTGGACCAAACTTTGAGTCTATTTTAGTCTCCCTTAATTTTTTTCTGACAACACTATGAAGGTCCTCTGAGGAATATCACCAATTCTGTGTTGTTTCTATTTCTTTGTTGCAAGTTTCTATTTCTTTCTGCAACAACTAAGGATAAAATAGTATCTTTCACAATACAGTTTATTATAAATCACAAAAGACAATAAACTCAGCCAGTATTTTCTGTTTCCTTCCAACTTTGAACTTGAAGATAGGACTGCTGAATGAATGGGAAGTGTTCTGACAAAACCTCAATCTAGTTGTTTAGTAAGACAAAAAAATGTTGCATAATAATGGCAGGACTGTGGAAATAGAAAGTTCCTTCCCAGGTGGCTTAATGGTAAAGAACCACCTGCCAATGCAGGAGATACAGGTTCAATCCCTGGATTGGAAAGACTCCCTGGAGAAGGAAATGGCAACCCTCTCCCAATATTCTTGCCTGGGGAATCCTGTGGACAGAGGAGCCTGGTGGGCTACAGTCCATAGGGTCACAAAGAGTCAGACATGACTGAGCAACTTAGCACAGCACACAGCACATGACATTTTTCTCTTTCTGACTTACTTCCTCTGTATGACACACTCTAGGTCCATCCACACACTACCATGTGTAAAATAGGTAGCTAGTGGAAATGTGCTATAAAGCACAGGGAACTCAGCTCAGTGCTTTGCAGTGACCTAGAGGGGTAGGATGGGGGTGGGGAAGGAGGGAGGTTCAAGAGGAAGGGAATATATGTTTATATATAGCTGATTCACTTCACTGTACAGCAGAAACTAACACAACTTTGTAAAGCATTTATGCTACAATAAAAAAAGTGAATACAAATAAATCACTTATAAAAAGTAGACTTCAAAATTTTTAATACTTAAGCTGTAGGATAAGACTATAGGAGGAAAGTGTTGTGTTTTGAGGCTGTCGATTAAATTATGTGGATACAGAAGCTGATAGAGAGCTTAGATTTGACTTTTGCATAAGTATGCAAACTTAAACTGTCTATGGTAGACTTCCATTGGTGTCTCCTAAAGGCCTTGCCTTATAGTTTTCAGACTTTGTGTAGTTATTTCTCATATCAGCTTTGGGCTTGGCCATGTGGCTTGCTTTGGCCAACAGGCCATAGGCAAGTGTGATACAGCAGAGTGCTTGATAACGTGTTTGTTTCTTGGGCCATGTGCTGTGTTGTAAGGAAGCTGGCGCTTGTCTGTCAAGTGATGAGAGGCCTGCATGAAAAGAGAAGATAGAGGGTAAGGTCATCTTGGATATTCTGGCCATAGCTGATTTCCCAGTTGACTATAGTCTTATGAGTGACTTTTAATTACAAAAGAACCATTCACCTGATCCCAGTTAACTCTCAGAAACATGAGAAATAATTATCATTGTTTGAAGCCCATAGCTTTTGAGATGATTTTTTATTCAATAACAGACAACAGAAATTCTACCATTTATTTATTTATAATATCTATCTTCAGCTATTTTTTTCAATAGCTTCAGAAGAAAAATCCATTTAATGGGGAAATGGTTAAATTAAATATATACTGTTGAGTTACAGTGCCTTCCAAAATCCAAATGGGTAGTTTTTTAATGTAAGTTATATGAGCATGTCTAAATAGCTTCCTAAAAAGAAAGGATTTTATGAAGAACTCTAACATTTAAAGGCTTCTAAGAGAGCTTTCGTTGGCTTGCAGCAATTTATTAAATGATGTATTTTGTCATAGAGTTTAAACTTGTGTAGCAGCTAATTATATTTGTGCTTAATCTCTTTCATGAGCCAAGTCATTAATGATTTTATTTCTTTTCTTGGTGATATAGATAAGCATTTCTTTGGGAGAATAAACTAGAAAAGTTTTTTTCAATAAACTGAAATTGAGGTTGATTATCTGTGGACATATTATTCCCTTTGTAAAAAAATTTGCCTCAGGATTCCTTAAAATTGTAATTCCTTCATTTGTTTATATGCTCTACTGTTGAAGTCTTTCTCCATTACATTATTCATTTTAAAAACCAATATATATCTCTAGTTTCATTTTGATCTAAAAAGAGCACACAACTGAGTATTTTACAAAATGTGAATAAGTAGTTGCAACATATATATTTATGTTACATATGTATAATTATAGTTTCAACAGACAAATTCAGAAAAGAAGTTCTTTGGGTTATAGTTGTTTGTAAATTAAATAAAGAGCTGCACCTCTTCAAATGTGAAGGTAGATAGTAAATTGTCATCTGGGAAATAGGTATAATAAAATTTAAATTTTCTATATCTGTTTTTTACAAAAATTTCAATAAGACATATTGTAACTTTCAATTATATAATACTTAAGGATTTACACAGTTCTTTCTCAGATGCTTGCAGTGACTGGTTGCTAAATGAGAATCAAGCTGAAGATTCTGAGGTATCCAACTTAAATCGAACAGATATATTGATATGGATCTCAGAGTGTGAAGGTCAAAATCATGTAATGTGGAAAGAGCCACACTGGGAGACGTAACTGACTGTGAGAAGATTTTACAATGTGGGCACTTGTTCCAAGTCTGGAGTAACAAAATTCTACCTGGGAAGATAAGTATAAAAACCTAGAGATGGGAAAACCAAGTACCCACACAAAAAGATAGGACGGAGGGAAAATAACCCCAAATCACTGAGGTTGGGATAAGAGCAAAGAGATTAATGACCATGTAGATAAAAATTGGCTTTTAAAACTAGCCTTAATCTCAGGAAATTTCAATTGTATCCTAAGGAAATAGAGAAGGAGGACATAGGGAGCCACCAAAAAGTCTCTGAAGAAGGAAAACATGATCAGATTGCATTTAGAAATATTACCCTGGTTTTTCACATATATGGGCAGGGGTAAAGCTGCTTGCAAGGAGCCCAGTTATGAGGCTATTGGTGGAATGTGGACTATAAATGATTGAGGATGTAGTTCATTATAATTATGATGCTAGAGGGAAGTAAATCAGCTGTACAGAGGTAGAATCAGTAACACTTGGCGATGTGTCAATTCAGTGGATTGGGGAAGGGGAGATGTTGAGATTGTTTTCCAATTTTAAGGCTTGAGCACTAGAATACTGTTTCCTCTTGTACAAATTCTTCCCTGGGAAATAGGAATATAATAGGAAAAAAATAAGTGTTGTGTTAATAATAATACATTTCTGTTGATGGAGATTGATTGGTTTGTGGATAACTGTTGCACAGATAAGTAAGATTTATAGTAAAGGGTTGTATGAAAAATGAGGGCAGAGAGAAGAGGAGGAGGAAGAGAACAGGAATATCTGAATGGCTCGTCTAAAAAATTGGCTCTAAAGGTGAAGAAAGAAATGAAAGATGGAAGAGGTTGTGTGGCTAAAAGAGAAATTAATGTTAATGTAATCTGAGCTGGAGAGAGAAAGAAACTGAAGACAAAGGAAGGAAATAACTGGGGAGTGAAGAGTTTGAGGACACACAACAGGGAACTGATCAGAGAGCCTGTTATCTCACTGGAGTCTTTGCCTCTCTGTCATAACACACACACTCAATAATAATCACCATGAAATTATTAATTCATGGATAGTATACCATGAATTAATGGTATGGCTACCTACATCTTACCTACATTATGACAAAATTACCTGCAAAAACCACCTACAAAATGTCGCTTACCTCATACAGGAGTGAGCGTGTTAAGTTGCTTCGGTTGTGTCCAAGTCTTTGTGACTATGGACCGTAGTCCACCAAGCTCCTCTGTATGTGGGATTCTCCAGGCACAAGTACTGGAGTGGTTTTTCATGCCCTCCTTCAGGTGGAACCTGCGTTTCTAAAGTCTCCTATTTTGGATGTTAGGTTTTTTTTTAACCACTAGTGCCACCTGGGAAGCCCTTACCTGGTATGTCTGGAGCTAAAACTCAGTCCTTAGTCTCCTGACAGGTGAATCCAGAGGTTATTCCCCTGGAGGTAGTGGAAACCAGGACTGTTCATCAGTAGCTAGCATACATGATTGACCTCTAGCTGACAAATTAGTAAATCTATTAAAATAATTAGTCACAATAATCCTGAAGCTCCATAGTCAAAACTATGTTTCCTTTTGAATCTAAATTGATAAGGAGATAATTTTCTTATAACCTAGACTAGACTGAGGTTGCTTGACTTGTTTGAAGAAGTATTAGTGACATGTGCAATAACAAAATTTGCATCTCTCAATTCCAGCTGTGTACATTTCCAACTGCCTCTGCCATTTCTTTAACATCAGTCTGTAATGACCCTGCATTAGCTGGTTTTCAAAAAATAAACACTTTGCCTTATGGTCTTAAAGCCACATTCATGTATTTGAACAACAATGTGAATGAATGGCAGGAAAAAATATAATGAAAGAAATAGAGACAATTATTTGACCTCATTTTTTTTTCTCCTGTGTAGAATTAACCTAGTAACTGCTTTTATTTCATGGCTTATATTATCAGGCAGAGCAGTTGTATTCCTGTATTTAATGTAGATTATTAGATGCTTGGTGTTTTTTTCTTATTTTGGATTCAAGTTGCATAGGACATGCATTATTCATGGGGAGAAAATGTGGTAGTATGCACACTAGCATAAACATCGTATGTAGGGTATTTTAAATTTAGAAATAGTATTTCACCTTATGCTTCAGGAAACATCCTACTAAATCATACGATGACTCAAGCATTTGATAGACATTTATCAATCTATGGTAGGATGCCTGCTGTGACAAGCTGTCTTTAGCAAACCAGGATTTGTGAAGATAAAGTTCCAGTGGGTTTGTTCTATAAATGGCAATATGTGTAAATGTATTTGCATTGTAATGTAACAGCATAGATATTGGACTTGCTAAAACAGTTTTAAATTTGAATGTCCTGACTCCTAACACATGGTATATGAAACCATATATCTTGAAATTTTGTTAGGTAAATATAATCCCCAGGCTGGTGACTGACTATACATGCTGTTGCCAGCTTGTCTTCTTCAAATCTCTCCTGTATTCATTCTTATCCAAATTCTCCCCCATCCCTGAAGTAAACTTCCCTACGTCAGTCACTACTGTCTATATAATGTCATATCCAATGGCCATTTCTCAGTCCTCATGAGAATAGACCCCCCAGATGCATTTGGACGTTTATCACTTTGTCCTTCAAACCCCTTCTTCGCATTGCCTCTAGGGCTCCATTCCCTTGGCTCTCCTGTACCTGGCTCTGTTTCTCAGCCCTATGACCTCTAGTTACTGGATTCCTCAGGGCTCAGTTTGTGAAATTTATCTATATTCATTTTGAAGGTGATCTTGCTCACAGCCAAGGCCTTTCACTATATGAAGCTAATGGCTCTATATTTTCAATCTCTAGCATCAAGTGCTCACCTTTGAACTTATATATTCATCCCACTTGAGATTCTAATATGCATCACAAATTAACAGGTTCATAACCAGAATCTGAATTTCTCTTAGCCCCTACCTGCTCCTCTCCTCATCTGTCCCATTACAGGATATGGCAAATCCTTTCTTCAGTTACTCATGTCAAAAACCTTGGATTCTTTTCTTTCTGCCACACCTCACACCCAATCTGTCATCATCTCATGTCGTTTCAGTCTTCAAGCTTCCAGGGTGATTCTTTTAAAATTCATTAGCTCAGATCTGCCCTCCACTCAAAATTTGCCAATGGCTTTCTGTTTCACTGTGGTGATCCTTGCCGCCCTGAGATCTGACCCCCCACCCCCTCATCACTATTCCCATGATGCAACCTATCAATTCCCTCCTCTCCCACCATTTCCTTCAAGCCTACCCAGCTGCATTCCAGCCACACCAAACTCCTGCTCACACTTCAGGGCTTGGGCACTTGCTATTTCTCCTGCCTGGGATAGCCTTTGCCCTGCAAAACCTGGGCGGCTCCGTGTCTTCTTCTAGGTACCCGTCACTTTATCTGAGAGACCTTTCTTATCCCTCAATGATAAATAGTACCTATATTACCATGCATCTACTTTTTGCACTTACCACTATTTTATAGAATATTTCCTGATTTGTTTACTGCCTATTGCTCTTTAAAATTACATATTTAAAAATTAGAATTGCATACATTTTTATTGAAATATCATTACTTTGTGACGTTGTGTTAGTTTCTGCTGTACAATGAAGTGAATCAGCTATATGTATACATATATCCCCTCCCTTTTGGATCTCCCACCCCCTACCCCCATCCCACCCATCTAGGTCATCGCAGACCTCTGAGCTAAGCTCCTTGCGCTTTATAGCAGGTTCTCATTATCTCTGTATTTTACACATGGTCGTGTATATATGTCAGTCCTAAGCTCCCAGTTCCTCCCACCCTCTCCTTGCCTCCCAGGTCCACAAGTCCATTCTCTACATCTGTGTCTCTACAGAACTGCATACTACTAATTAGACAAGTAGAATAGTTAGCTCCATGGAAGTGAGAACTTCATCTGCTCAATAACCACTGATAATGCCTCATACATGGGGAGTTCTCAATAAATAGTTGACAAATGGATAATTATATATGTATTCTTGCTTTCTGAAATGAACACATGTTTTTCATAGATTAACAATCAGCCAAAGCAAAACTCTCCAACATCTATCTACTATAGTTTCCTTTGTAAATCAGCTTCTTAGCTATCTGGCCTTCATTTCTGCATAGACGATGACCAGCTGGAGAAGAGAGGACTCGTACGTCCTCTCAGTGCAGACTCTGAGTCATAGAAATCTTGGTATTGAACTATAAACACAGACAGACTTAACCCTTTGATACCAGGGTTCTGGGTCATGATAATTTCCAGCACCACATTAAAGGCACTGATCTGGCGAATTGTGAATTGTAACACTGATTTCAGTTCAGTTCAGTTGCTCAGTCGTGTCCGACTCTTTGCGACCCCATGAATCGTAGCACACCAGGCCTCCCTGTCCATCACCAACTCCCAGAGTCCACCCAAACCCATGTCTATCAAGTTGATGATGCCATTCAGCCATCTCCTCCTCTGTCATCCCCTTCTCCTGCCCTCAGTCTTTCCCAGCATCAGGGTCTTTTCCAATGAGTCAGCTCTTCGCATCAGGTGGCCAAAGTATTGGAGTTTCAGCTTCAACATCAGTCCTTCCAGTGAACACCCAGGACTGATCTCCTTTAGAATGGACTGGTTGGATCTTCTTGCAGTCCAAGGGACTTGCAAGAGTCTTCTCCAACACCACAGTTCAAAAGCATCAATTCTTTGGTGTTCAGTTTTCTTTATAGTCCAACTCTCACATCCATAAATGACTACTGGAAAAATCGTAGCCTTGACTAGACAGACCTTTGATGGCAAAGTAATGTCTCTGCTTTTTAATATGCTGTCTAGGTTGGTCATAATTTTTCTTCCAAGGAATGTCTTTTAATTTCATGGCTGCAATCACCTTCTGTAGTGATTTTGGAGCCCAAAAAGATTAAGTCTGACACTGTTTCCCCATCTATCTGCCATGAAGTGATGGGACCAGATGCTATGATCTTAGTTTTCTGAATGTTGAGTTTTAAGCCAACTTTTTCACTCTCCTCTAGGTTCTGTTAATTACAGTAACTTCTTCCCAGGAGTGAAATTTGTTTAATATAACAAAAATATAATCACTTAGAAACATTTTCTCCCAGCTGTATCCTTTTTACCCAACATGTTGAAAAAATCAGCAGTTTTTGTTTTAAATGTTGGCAGGCAGACCTCCAGCAGGACAGGGTCCAGTCTGTCTACCTTGGTGGCTTTCAATCACCTAGGACTAGTACTTTCTGTTTAGGAGGATCTGTTTGAACTTCCTAGTACTAGTCAGGTGAATTTGGTTGAGTTCAAATTACCTTTCTCCAGTTTAGTTTGCTTGACTTTAACATGGAAAGAATAGTAGCATTCACTCCATAGGGCTGCCTTGAGGATTAAATGCAGCTATGCATGAAAAGCTCTTAGGAAAATTCCAGGGAAAGTTCTTACAGCTTCTCTTTCCATTATTATTGTTAGTATGGCATTTGCTGGTTTCAGTGTCCCTGAGTTAAATGTCCTACTTCCAGTGGGTTTAATTTTCCAGAAGATTGCAGGGAAAGTTACAAATGCAGCCTATTGTCCTGAGAATAGTTATAGGGGAATTAAAATTATTTTTTGTGTTTGGGAATTAATGTTCTCAAGTTCTTTTTGAGTTCTAAGGGGAAGCAAGATTAAATTTTTGTGCAGTGTTCGCTCAAAAGTATGCAAGGGGGTTTTATCCTCCCACAAGAAGAAAGTAATTTTTAAAATTATTAAAATTTTTAGAAAATCAATTTAAAATGCTTTAAAAACTGGGGCTCAGATGTCTTTATATTATAACATATTTTCCACCTGCAAAACTAATGCTACAGAAGTTTGCATCATGTGTTAGTATTTCTGTAGGAAGGTGTTAATGTTTCCTAAGTGGCATATGGGCTATTAGATCTGATACATAAGAATGATGTGTGCAGCAATCTTCTGAAAGATATTAAAGGATTTGTTGCAAGAGAAACAGAATTTCTAGAGACACAAAAATCAAAATACCAGCTTGAACATTATAATGACACTTTTTAGTTACATATCACCTTTTTCAAAATGCTTCACACCTACTTTCACATTTAAATAACATTTCTGTATGTTAGTAAAAGGCAGGTATTAAGCTTCTCTTCATTATAAAGGAAAAAAATATTAGTAAGTTAACTACTATGTTTCAGTTTGTACCACTGAGTTCCTTTTGATTGTATTTATTTATTCAATATTTTAATGTTTTTATTATTTTACTGAAAGTAAAATTTACTGGTTAATTCAAGCCTTGCCAAATAGGCTAAATATCAGGAAATATTGGCATCAAAAATATTACTCTATTCTATTCAGAAATATAATTTACATTGACAATAGGTGACAGTTTTGATAGATACAATAACTCTAAGTCAGACACTTATTTATTTATACATCAAGCATTTACTATGCACTTACTATGTACCCACAAAGTGTCAGATACAATAGGTACTGAAGATACAGGTTGGATTATACTCAACCTCTGCTATCAGGAAAATTCTAATTTATTTAAAATAAAAACTATTCTTTTTTGGCCAGGCCACACAGCATATGGGACCTTAGCTCACCAACTGGGGATTGAACCTTTGCCTCCTGCATTGGAAGGGCATAGTCTTAACCAATGGACCACCAAGGAAGTCCCTAAATTTCTTGATTACAAAATGAATTCATCTTCAGTAATGATTTTACTGGCATCATTAAATTTTAAGGGAAAATATCTAATGTAAAATGAAATAATGCCTCTATAACAGGTGTAAACAGGAGCCAAATAAGCTAACTGGATAATTTGTGTTTCTCGATGCTAGTACCAGTCTTCTTTAGGCCTTCAGCTGTATAATATGTATGTTCACTGGACTTGGGCGAAATCTGGGCCAATGCTTACCTGTCAGTGTGACTTTAGACCTAGAAGACACATGAAATATAGCAACCCTTCTTTCTAAAAGGATGACAATTACTATCTGTAGGAGGAAGTGCCCAAGGTGAATGATAACTGGCAGATGCAGCTGCATCCAATCATGCATTTTTAAATAACCTGCTATTTTTGTGGCATAAAGCTGAATCCAAAATCTTTCAGAATTTACAATATAGAAAGTAAAAATGAAACCAGTGAACTGCTGTTAAGATGGAGACTTCTCTGGTGGTGCTGTGGATAAGGATCCGCCTGCCAGGGGACACAGTTTCAATCCCTGGCCTGGGAAGATTCTACTAAGCCAATGACCTCAACTACTGAGCTCATACTCTAGAGCCTGCAAGCTGCAAATAATGAGCTCACCTGCCGCAACTACTGGTGCCTGTGCACCTGGAGCCTGTCCTCCACAACAAGAGGAGCCACAGCTATGAGAAGGCCGTGCACCACAAGGAAGAGCAGTACTGGCTCACCACAACTAGAGAAAGCCTGCACGCGGTAATGAAGACCAAGCACAGCCAAATAAACAAATAAATGAATAAGCAAACAAAATTATTTTTAAAAACTGTATCAAGATGATATTTTGTAATGATGCATATAGGAATGAATTTATGGTAGAATAGAATTTTTTATTTTCTGATATTAAATTTAAATTTACAAAGAATGTAAGAGTCAACGTGCACTGACATGTCTTTTATTTAGTTATTCCTGTTTTCCTTTCTCATGAAGAATTGTAGCCTTTGCTATTATACTTAAGTTCTGTCCTTTCTTTGACTTCTTTTCAGTCCAAATGTATGGGTCATTAGTTCACTATTGTTTACATAACCAAACACCCTCATCTCATTCTTTTTCAATCTCACTTGTCCAACATATACTCAGCTCAGAATGAATGAATATATTACCTTTCTACACTTCTATTTGGCAGCTGAAAGAGTCTTGGGAGCATTGATGAAGGCCATGGTTCGACTTCTCTTGACAACCAAAAAGCAGCCATAGATATCAGCCTTGTCAAATATCATAGAATAATTATGTCCACCTGTGAAAAGAATAGCCAATAACCAATTGTCCCCTGTAACTCCAAGTAATGTTTTCTCAGCTGGCAAAGTTGCTCCCAAACTTTTCTTCCTATGTGGAAAGAGATCATTTGGCAATCTAACTCCCGTGTGCATCAGTTGAACCCTGGGTGTTGTCACATGGTACAGATTTTCCAGGGTCTTCTGCAGACTTACTTCTGGACCAGTTCAAAGGAACATCCTTCTGATCCTGATGAGAGAGAACTTCTCTACTGACTTTATTCCTAAGGATAAGAAACTTCCATTCATTCTCTCTCTCACACAGTCCAAACTCAGCTGCTACAAATACATTGCACTCTCTCTGTTCTAGCATCCTAGTTTTATAGTTAGAACCTCAAAATGTACATCCTTAGATGTGAATTCAAGAGGAGTCCCTCTTGTCCCACTAGACCTAGAGGAAAAACAACATACTATCCAAATGTTTTCTGGTTGTCCCTGCTAACTACATTTGGGAAAAAAAAGGATGAGTGTTTTTTTCAGTTGTGATAGGAGGGAAGGAAAGAGTTAATCTATAAAATTATTTATGATAGTAAAGGTAAATGTTGTAATAAAATAATACTCTCCATCTTAATGCCAGTGCCTTTTCAGAAATAAAAACTCCCTCAGATTACTGGATGGAGCACATAGTACTGCTTTTCACCACAAGATGTTGGACTGGCAATTGAGTTTTTAGTGATGCAGGAATATAGAGATTGTCTTATGTGGATAGCTGATGAATTGGCAACTAAATCTGAAAAAAAAACGACAGAAGTGTAACTGAAAAATTAAAACTATATGGTAAATTTATGTGCAAATTTGAGGTGAGAGGTAGGTGTTCTAGAGAAGGTTGACTAGAATGGCAGTGACTGGTTATGGACATAGAAGAGGTGTAGCTCAAGTTACAAGCATTTCATCAATTCCCAGGGTTAATTTCATGTCATAGCAGGTTTGGCAACTATTTCCTTTCTTTATCCAAACCACATGTGTTTACCTCCTAAGGTGATGCATTAAGTCACAGTCAAGTTTATGAGGCAAAAGATATTGAAGTTAGGTAGAATCTCCAAACTAGCTCCCTGATTGATACTGTGAAAGGCAGACAGTTTGATTCAATTCAAAGGAGCAATTTTTGTTCATGGCCTCTGTACCAACCAGTGTACTAGACAGTGATACAAAGATAAAGAAATGACTTCTGCCACTGAAGACCTTGATATATGGTTGATTCAGAACATCAGTTGTGGAATTCTCCCTAACAGATTTGCAGAAAAGATATTACAGGAAAAAGTAGTTGCTTAAAACCCAAGCTGGGTTATTCTCTAAGAACATTACCCTCTGGGGTTGTGTAATGCAGAGGGCTTGGAGATAATCAATTTTCAGCAACTGCTTTAATATAAGTTTCTAAATATTTGAGGCAAAATTATTTCTACCATCTCCCTTTTTAAAGACTTATTCTGGGAGGAATGGGGATAAGGATAATGGACCTGGTGAAAATGGATTGACTTGTAGTTATTGTGACTTCAGTTAAAATTAATAGGCTTTTAAAAAATATATCTGTGAAAATCCTGTAGCAATACGTGATTAATCCCATTAAAAAGAGATGGGTACAAAAAAGCAGAGAATAAAATGAGAACAAACAAAAAAGAAAAAGTTAATTTATAATAATACAAAACAAAGGAAAAAAAAGATTAAAAAAGAATAAAAAGAGATGGATGGAAGAATATGCTTTCCTTGGGAGAAAAAGTGTAATTCAAAAATAATTGTGTTTGATAGAATTTTGCCTTAGATTGTTGTTAATGTTTTGTTCTTTGCAAATCAAATGGAAGGGTCTCCCATATGAATCTGCTTAAATGTGTTTAGTAAATACTAACTTCAAAATAATTAATCACTAGATTAGTCACTAATTGGTCACCTAATACTGGATGAACATAGGACAGGAAGTTTAACATATATAGACTAGGAATACTGTTTATTTCTCTCATTTAATAACCATATACAAAGTAGATTGTTTTATTACTTATTTTGAAAAATTCCCAAGGAGTTGACTACATATATTCTCTCTTTATTGTTTTGATTTGTTTATATATTTTTCTGGTTGTTTTACTTTCTTAGGCTCAGAAGTTAATATTTAAACATTGTAAGAATGCAATAAGATATGATTGCTGTGATGTCATATTTAAATTATGGTAAACTAAATAATAGTAAGACTTTGGGAAATTGACAGTTGTGAGTTTACATTTAGTGAAATAAAATACCTTGGATAAGAGGAAATGAACTTCACATAGGAGAAAAATAAAGGCACCAATGTAGGTATGCTAGATAGCAGATGGGTTGCCTACAAAGAGCAGACAATTCTACCATGAAGCTTTAAAACATAGTAGTTTATTGTTTGAACTTCCCAGGTAGCTCAGTGGTAAAGAACCCGCCATCAACGCAGGAAATGATCGCACTATAAGCAGCCAGAAAGTGAACTGTTGTGGTAAATGTGGGAATTTAGCTACCCAAGCATAATGAGAATAATTTAAATTTAAGTAATTTGCCCTGATTCATTAATTAGGGACACAACAATTGCTGTATAACATTTATTATTATTATTACTATTATTGTTATTATTTACATAATCAGGGCTTCATTATCTTTTTAAAAAATAATTTCTTCTTTCTGGAGAACTTCTGCTCCTTCCCTGCTTTACCCAAAGTCTCTAGGTCTCACTCTACCAAGTGACTTGGTCTTAATTCTGGAAGATCCAATCAGTTTATTAGTTCTAAGTATTCATTCTTTCTGCATAGCATGTTAACCGGTAATCTTGTGGAAGTTGCCTGCATACTCACAGCATGAGTCTGTAGTTGATCTAGGTCCTGGCTTGGACACAGTGACCTCTGGTTTCAAGTTTCAATCTATTTGGTTCAAATTTATACCCTCATCAGTTTTTCAAAAGTCTGAAAGGAATTTACCAAGAGAAAGTTGAGAAAAGAAAAATGAGATGATGATATGAGTAAGAATGGAAAACAGACAGGACCAAGGACTTTTTTTATTGGTAGAATCAACAAAATTTGGCATTTTCTTGTGAATACTGGGTAAAAGTGAAAGATAACTTCAGCACTTCTGTCTTGAGAAACTGGGTGGGTGAAGGTATTATTTACAGAGGTAAGAAACAGTGGAAGAGCAGATACAGAGCAGGAGAGAGAAGGTTTACTTTGAAACATACCGAGTTTTAATTGCTTCTAAATATAGAGGGATTAGGTGATACCTGGATACATAGTTCTGAAGATTAAGTGAGAACACTAAACTAAAATTCAGGCTTTGTCATAAATGAATATACATTATTTATTCCTTAGGTATAAGTTTCTAAAACTCCAGAAATTCACCTTACTGGAAATTCAGGCTTTGTCATAAATGAATATACATTATTTATTCCTTAGGTATAAGTTTCTAAAACTCCAGAAATTCACCTTACTGGAATGAAATGCTTTTAATATATTGGTCTCTTGTCATTGACAGGATTCAAGCAGAAGTTGAATGTTTTTTGGTCACCATTATAGAAAATGGAATTACTGGGCAACTTCAAATTCTCCAGTTTTCTTTCCAAATTCTCTCTTAACTATGTAAAAATATGGAAATTTTAAATGCTGGTAGAAATAAACTTTTTTCCCCACAAAACTCAATACTTATGTAATTCAGTAAAGGTCTTATTCAAAGACCATGAAGAGAGCTCTTACCTCCAGAGACAAGACTCAGGTTATATGCAATGTTCAATTGCTTGTAGAAATTAAAGAGAAAAATATTGTCGGTAAAGCAGCAGAGGAGGAGTTACCAAAAAAAAAAAAAAAAGGTTGTGGGGTGAGAGGCAGACAGATTTTTGTTCAAATCCAGGTATTGCAGCTTATCTGCTACTTAATGCCAGACTACTTATTTAATCTTTCAGTGTTCTCACATAAGATCTGGGAAGTGAAATCTACTAGCTGTGAGGATGAAAGAGAATATCTATAATGTACTTAGCACAGCGACTTTGACATCTATGGGTCCTAATGACATAAAGTGGTTACTGCTATCAGCACTTTGTATATTATAATTTAGATTAAACAGGTTAATTCGTACAAAATCTGCATTTTTAATAGTCTCTCTATATAAGTATAGGAGTTATGTAAATTACATATATATTACATAAATTAAAATATGTATCTATACATTTAGTTGAAAGTAAAATATAAACATGTGGAAACAAAATTTTATGGTCACTTGACACTGAAGCATTTAAAGAAAACTTGCATTCGTTTATTTTTTTTTTTTCCTTGCTATGATTAGCCTAAGTGATGAGAAAATCAATTTTGGGCACCATTTGGAGTAAAAAAAACTGGATTGGGCTAATGATTAAACACAGAATATTTAATTATCTATATTCCCTGAAATGGAACTAATATTAAGATACAGTGCTCACTTTTAAGCTGGCTAAGCAAGGATAGAAGTCATGTACCATGTCATTTTTTTTTTCTGTTATTAAGGGTACCCTGATAGCAAATCATTGCAAGTCATGAAAAGAGGGGAATACCAGTGTCCTTTAGTAGATCTTTCCTCAATGGAAAGATGGAGGGTAAAGTTCTGAGAGGAGTTCATGCCTGATAATCACAGAACAGGCTCCCAGACCAAAGTCTCCTGATTTCAACCCCTCTTCCCATTCACAAATCTGTACTCCTTCTAATATAAACTGTCAGGCAGTCTACACCACAGCAAAAATCTGTCGTAAGCCCACATGACAGACAGCCCCTATGGATTCATAAGCTTGAGTAACCATGCTGGGAAAAGTTGTATTGGATAAAACTATATTGCCTTCTTGGGGATCCAGACTAATTATTAATGAGCATATTATGATGAGTGCATTCTGTCCATCCAAACCCATGCATGCAGCTTGCTGGGGCTGCTGTTACAAGGCAATGGTTTGGCTTGTCATGATTACATCTGTTATGTTTACTTTGAATTTTCCCAGGTCTGAAGCTTGTTCTAGTTATAAGTCTTCAGTTGTAAGTGATACTACCTCTGCACCTGAAATCCATTTAAATTCTCAGCTGCCCATGGGGGTACAACTCAAGTCTCCACATTGTTTTCAAATGACCAGCTCCAGGACGCCAGGCCATCAAGATAGCTGGCGAGTAGTAGCTGATTATCTCACAGATGTTCCAGCCAGACACTTCCCAGCTTCGGGGCAGGAAATGGTATTTAAAAACGGAGATCTTACTTCCAGATAGAGATACCTTAGAAGATACTGCATCAGAGACATTCAAGAAGGATCATGATCTAAAAAATATTTTTATGAGAACCATGCACACAAACAATGAGGTATTACAACCAGCAAACACTCATTTCATCTTTTTACAAATACATGTTAAAACTGATGAAAGACAGCCAACTGTTTTTCCAGTGCATCTGGGGTTGGGAGAGGGCAGGTAGTGAGCTTAGTTCTACTTTATTTCTCTTTCTCATATAAATATGGATATTCTCCAAGACTGTGTATTAATTTCTTGTTTCTTTTTAACTAGCATTTCTTAAATAACATGGATCTTAGAGCAATAATATTTCATCTTTTTTGGGGGGAGTTGGTGATTCTTACCTCCATGTAGAATACAGTAGAAGCTATGGCACTTTTTCCTAGAAAAATGTACTGAATTGCACATACATCTATATCCATAAAACTTTTTGCAGATAATCTGGGAATGTATTGACTGAAACCAATCTGTGCATTTCTTAGGAATTAAAAACTGAAGACTGAGAAAGTAATGAAGGAGCCTTGCAATAGTTTAGGAAAGAAATAACAAGGAAAGCTAACAGAGCAATTAGAGCTGCCTTCTTTTGGCTCTGTCGTCTCCACTTTATTGAAATTTAAAATTGCATAGGTATCTTGCATTGTATTTCTCTGGGAGAGTACTGCTTTAGATAATAGGAAGATATTTTACTCACGGGAGAGATGTTTTCATATGTCTAGTATATTAAAAAGATTTCCAAACATCAGGTGAAATTAATCCAAAGATATATTTTATTTGACCCAACATATTAAATGTATTAATATGTCAACATGCAATTCCTTTGGAAATTTTCAATACTTCACTTTTTGGTATCAAGTCTTCAAAATCTGCCATGTGTTTCACACTTTTCACATTTAAAGTAGGATGCTAAACTTTTAGAATTTAAAGTGAAATGAAGTCTTGTTTCTAAATCATCATGTTTAACAGTAACAACACAAAATTTGCATTGCTTCAACTTTGACATCTCCATTAATTGAAGTGGGATATCAGCAATTTAATTTCTCAGTTGCCCTAGCCACATTTCAAAAGCTCTGGGGCCACAATATTGGAAAGCTCATGTTAATAAGATAAAACTGAAATTTTATGTACTATGGATGATGGAAAATGATTCTGGCTGCCACTCCTTCCAACACACCATCCAGACACAGCAAACATTTTCCCACACCCATATGTACTGTGATGTTTTCATACTTCTGTGTCTAAACATCCTTGCCTCATCTTTTTTACAACTCTATTCACCTTCAAATATTTGACTCTTTTACTAGAAGTCTTAGGACCACTCTTTTTATCCTGCTGCCACGCCAGCCCCGACTGAACATGGTTCTTCCTTTCTTCTCCCAGGGAAGTGCAGCATTACTGTGTACTTGCAAGCAGTAGAAGCCTCTTTCAGATGCATTTTCTCATATTATCCTGTCAATACAAGGGGAAGATGAAACTCAGAGAAGTCTATTGTTCACAATCTGCCTGGAAACCAGAGAAGGAAACGGAAGCTATTAGCCAGAAATTACTTTGCCAAAGGTCCATCTCACCAAAGCTATGGTTTTTCCAGTAGTCATGTATGGATGTGAGTGTTGAAGAATTGATGCTTTTGAACTGTGGTGTTGGAAAAGACTCTTGAGAGTCCTTTGGACTGCAAGAAGATCAAACCAGTCAATCCTAAAGGAAATCAACTCTGAATATTCATTGGAAGGGCTGATGTTGAAGCTCCAATATTTTGGCCACCTCATTTGAAGAGCCAACTCATTAGAAAAGACCCTAATGCTGGGAATGATTGAAGGCAGGAGGAGAAGGGGATGACAGAGGACGAGATGGCATTGAGTCAGATGGCATAACTGACTCCGTGGACATGAGTTTAAGCAAGCTCCAGGAGATAGTAAAGGACAGGGAAGCCTGGCATGCTGCAGTCCATGGGGTCGCAGAGTTGGACAGGAATGAGCGACTTAACAACAGCAACCAACGTGTTCTGAGCACCGAATGTAAAAATCCACCTATATTTGCATCTACTTTCTCTTATCTTCTGTTACATTGGAGAAAATAAATAAATCTCCAATGTTAATAGGGGCTTGTATTATTACATTGTAAAATAGTACTATTTATGTTAGTTTCATAAATGCTTTAGATAACATCACTTTTCACATTATCAATGACTTTGCTTGTTATTAATACCATAGCTTGCTATCATCTAAGACATAGAAACATTTAGCAGTTGTCTAGTCCATGATTTTCCCTATCCTCCTCCTCCTTCTAGTTTGTTTCTGTTTTCAAGCTCCAGAATATTTTGTTCAAATATAATGCTATAAAAGCTGAAGGCATGAAAGAGTAAAGAGGAAAAAAAAAGAAATGGCAACCAACTCCAGTATTCTTGCCCGGGAAATTCCACAAATAGAGGAGTGTGGTGGGTTACAGCCTATGGGGTCGCAGAAAAGTCAGACACAACTTAGTAACTAAGCAATTGGCATCCAGGGTAGGGTGTTCTTGAAATTATTTTCAAGAGCTAAAACTGAAATTTTATGTCTTTATAATGCCTATTTCTCTTCATTCTGTTCCATAATTTGTGTAAGAAAACAAAGTGAAAGTTATTAACTTGATGAGTAAAGTATTTTCAGGGTATCCACTTGTTAAAGCATTTCCCAACAATCATATTTAAAATTAAGCCTTCTAAACAGTGATGAATTAGAAAGTGCTCATCTTTCAATTTATCTCTCTCCTTTCCCTCATCTCCTATTTTGTTTTTTACATCTGTAACTCTACTTGTGTTTTGTAGATAAGTTTATTTGAGATGTTTATGAGTACTTATCTACTTATTTGTAGATAAGTTTAAGTTTATTTAAAACTTTTTTTTAAAGATTCCACATATAAGTGATAGCTATAAAATTTGTCTTTGTCTGACCTACTTCACTCAGTATGACAATCTCGAGGTTCATCCAAGTTGCCGCAAATGATATCATTTTGTTCTTTTTAATGGTTAATCAATATTCTATTGTTTAAGTGTATCACATCTTCTTTATCCATTCCTCTGCTGATGGATATTTAGGTTGCTTCTATATCCTGGCAATTGTAAACAGTGCTGCAATGAACATTGGGGTGCATCTATCTTTATTATGTTTTTTTCCAGACATTTTTTTTTATCAGAATAGAGTGGGCATTCTCGTCAAAGTCCATGAATAAAAGAAGAAGGGGGACCATGTCAGATTGTCCATAAAAAATACTTTCAGAATTTTCTATATCATAAGACTATGGGCCTGCATATGGATTTCTAACAAGGAAAGGACTTTAAAATATACCTAAGAGCTTATCTTGATAGTTAATCTGCAAATCATATTCATTGTTTTATATTATTTAGGATATTGGGGTCAAATTTATTGAATATGACATAGCTAAAACAGGGGAGATATTGACTATATGTTAGCCAGATATTAAGGAGGATTTTCCTGCTTTTCATGATCTGACAAACCTGGTTTCAACTCTCAGTTTCTCAATTTATTACATGTATGTCCTCCTGTGATTCTTACAAAGTTATAACCTTTCGATCAACTTCTTTTACATTTGTCTTCTTGGGTACAGAACATTGCCAATTGATGCCGTTTAAAGAAATGTCATCACAACAGGCGGAAGGTTGTTTGAGTTACTTCACTGAGACTATGGACGGGTTTATGTGCAGCAGGTACAAACGAAATGGGAGCTACTACTTTTCTATTTGACTTCATCTCTGTTTCCACTTTTTGGAGACAGTATAAATCCCACCTGTAGCATAAAACCACCTGGAAAAGGGCCAGAAGCAGCTCCTGCAGCTATTTTCATGGAGCCTTCCTTATTAAAGCTTTAATATCTTTCTTAGCCAGCAGTCACCCCTATTCACTCACAAACCCACCTGCCCTAGAATTCTGATGAAAAATGTTTTTCTTTTGTGCAAACCCTGTGATTAGCCCTTGTTATAGCCCTTCTTAGCCCTGATTCTCACTTTTATATACAGAAAAATGTCATTTAGTGTTCATTTGAAATAAAATCTCTCTGTCATGCTCTCAGCTTTGTAGATTAAACTTACACATGTGCTGTGCACACACACACAAAGTATCTTCCTTGATTTCTACACTACAATGGATCTTCAAAAGCTATGAGGTGGGACTTCCTTTGGCAGCCCAGTGGTTAAGACTTTGCCTTTCAGCGTAGATGGTGAGGGCTTGATCTCTGGTTGGGGAATGAAGGTCACATTCATCTCATCACCAAAAAACCAAAACATAAAATGGAAGAAATATTGTAACAAATTCAATAAAGACTTAAAAAGAAAACAAAAGCCATGAGGCTATGAAAAAAAGGGTATCACAGTACACATTACAACGCAAAACAACACAATACAATCCAATTTAACATAAAAAAGCAGCAAAGTTGTTTCTCCTGACTTTTAACATTCCTGACTGTTAACTGTCCAGAATAAGAAAGGTTCCTTAATTTCACAAACACTCATTTAAGAGTTATCTAGATATCCTGCCTTGCACTGCCCTATGTTGGGTGCAAGAGATAGTGCAATGAGTAAGACTCACCCTCTTTCCTTGAAGGAGTTCATGGTTTTGTAAAAATTACAGTAATATTTTCTTTTGATCTATCATTAACCAATCAGTAGGTACAACAGTTGTATCTGTCAGCTTTATAGCACTCTGTAGAGGAAACACACTTATCCCAGACATGCTTAGGATCACTCTCAGGAAGTTACTTTTATAACAAGGTGCTCATTCTCTCTGGTGATCTCTGGCTTCCCACTCCTCTCACACCTATCAGTGTGGATAGGATTTCTGGGACCAGTGGAGAGTTAACTAACCTCATGCTTGATTCCCCCTTTTCCTCCACACTGTAGAAATCCCCAGAAGCATCTCATTTCAAAGTGCACTTAAGCCTGGATCTGAACCAGTGAGTGTCTAGCTCTGCTTCTGGCATGTCACATGACCGTCAAGTCTATGGACTATGGACAGACCATTTTATTTCAATTCCAACAAAAGGTAGGTTATGAAAGAGAGGCTGAAATTTTAATCATCTCATAAAGCACTCTAGAAAGAATCTTAAAAACAAACGAACAGAAAACACCTCTGTGCTAGTAGAGGATGGAACCATGAACTGAAGAGCGGCTTGGATTGGTTAGCGGTTCTTCTGAAATGTTTCTGCATCATCAGGCAAATCAGAATGGTTGGCACTCTGGGATCTGGGAGAGAAGCACAAGGTGAGGAGCAGTGTGGCTGTACAAACCAGAGTGGGTATTGTTGGTGGAAATTATTTGAGATGAAGAATGAGAAGAAATGGAACAGTAAGGAATTTTCCTTATTTCGAAGAGCTTAAAAGCTGTCACTCCATCCTGACAAGTACAAAGTGGAATAGATTGAAGAATCAGGAACTCTTCTTGGATCTGGAAGAGAGAAGGGACATAGGGCCAAACTGCCAACCCAAGATTGGAGAAACAGGCAAATACAGGAAGTCACTGCTGCTTAGAGTCCATTAAATACACTAAGCTCTAATGAGACTCAGAATATTCTCACCTGCTCTTCTCTATTTCTTGAGTGTTAACAGTATTTATTCTTCAAATCTTAGCTTACTCCCCAATCCAATCTGAATCCATCCTTTTTACTCATTCTCTTGGCATACTGAATGAATTAATGAATGCATAAGGACCTACTTCATTGCAATCACATGTATCCTTTTTGCAGATGACCCACAGTTGCCCTTTATTGACAAACTCATATCTAATGTATAGAGGCCATTTTTAGGTGTTGGACTTTGAATTCATTTTCATTGCATAGCCTGTTCCTATTTACAAAGTGTGTTCTTAAAGAGTCTTGTCATTTAATTCTTATGAAGGAGACATTAGTTTTATTGCTATTCTACAGATAGACAAAGTTTCAGAAATGATCACATCCATTAGCTGGTAAATGCCAAAAAAATGTAAAAATGGAGACGAAAGTGATTTGGAGCCTGGATAATCTGAATGGTTTCTTCACTCTATGCTCTCCTTGACTAGGTAAAGCTAGTTTGAATTTCAAAATGAATTCTCTTCTAGGCTCTGTGAAAAGACATCAACCATGAGACCCAGTGAACATTCAAGGTAGATATTGGAAAACCTCCTATTTAAACACTAAACACATAGTGACAATCACAAAAAAGGCAACTCTTTTTCCACCTCCCTTGCATCCATCCCCTCACCACAAACACTCAAACAGGCTATTAAACAGGAGAGAAAATGTGTTCCAAATATTCTACTCCAATTTTGATTTTTTGATGTGATTATAGCCATGAGGAAATCACTCAGAACAGCTGTGTAGAGATTTCAGATGTTTATCAGCTTGGCATTTCTGGAAAAAAAAAGTCTCTGAAATCTAATCATTCTATGGCATGAGGTTACACAGACCCCTAAGAAATAGTGGGAGCTTGAGGATTGTGATAGCCATTAAAACTGGAATGTTATCTCCAAGTAGATCCAGCAAAGCAGGAACTAAAAGCTCACTATGATTTTCTCATATATATAATTTTCTCATTATCATTTGTATATAAACTAAGTGTTAACATAAATAGATATTTTAATATGAAGGCTTTTATTTTTGTCTCTCTTTTTTTTTAATTTGAGTAGCTAACTAATCTTGCTGGAAATGTTCAAGTAGAAAAATATGTTGAGTAATAACTACATAGTCTTGGGGATTTTCAATAATGTTAGACTATAAACCTAGATAATCCTCTTTGGTTTCAGAAGAGAAATAAGTTTCAAGCTAGATGAAAACTACAGATTGAAAAAAAGAAAGCCAACTTCTGCTCAGCTGTCAAAGTACAAAATAAATCAGTGGACCTTGGGTAATAACTCAGTCAACCACTTGCTGTTCAGTCCAAATAGGTAGGCCAGACTCTCTTTCGGTGGAGAGTAAGAATTTTAAGTGTTCAAATAGCATTTTTCTATAAGTTAATGTAACCTGAAAACTAGATTTAGTCTAGCTTCTCTTGTTGACTTGAAAAGACACATGTAGCCATTTCTACAGGAAATATTATCAGACAGCTTGTTATGTTCATATAAATACATGGAGAAATGCCTTTGATATCTGCTACCATCTTTACATGATTGACAGGTTTCAAGAATTCCGGTTGAGCTTATGACTAACTTCAGCCAACAGAGCATGGGTGAAGTGACACCATGTGATTTATGAGAGAGAATAATAAAGATAATGCTGTTTCTTCAATATTCATTTAAATACTTGCAAATGATAACCTCAGTTGCCATGCAAAAATTCCAACTATCCTGAAAGCCACCATGCTGTGAGGACCCCAAATCACACGGAGAAACCATATATACCTGTAGGTGTGCCAGGCAGCCGCATAACTCTTCCTGCCCAGGGGCCGTCCATGCAAGTGAACAAATCTCCACATGACTCTGGCTCCCAGCCTGCAAGTCATCCTCAACCTCTAAGTTTTTCCAGGGAGGCCCTGGATACTGTGGACCAGAGACAAGCCATTTCTGCGGTTTCCTGTCTAAATTCTTGTCCTACAGACTCTGTGTGAATAATGGAATGATTGATTTGAGCCACTCAGCCTTGGGTTAATTTCATGATGCAGCTACAGGAACTGGAACAATGGGTGACTGGAATATTTTTCCAGTGACCGCAGCCTTCAGACTATAAACCCAAATAGACTTCCCAACTCTTTGGCAGGCTTCCTCTTGGATGATGTTAGCGAAGAGCACCAGCTGAGTCTGCAGAAGCAGAGGTGCTAATCCTGCCTTCCCCACAGATGCACAAACAATGTACAAGTGAAATGGAGACTAGAGGAAGCAATTCACATGATTGAAGGAATATTTTAAATAAAGCGTAGCTTTCATGACCCAGAGGTATAAGGCAAAGATTTTATACACTTTGATTATCTTGATATCAGTTTAAATGCTACTTCATTTTGCATGTATCATCTGATCATCATATGAAATCTACAGAAAGGCCTGAAGTAGCAAAGAGGAAATCGGAAAGTCCTCATTCGTTAACAAATAATACTAGTCAGTTCTTATATGAGGTTTGACATAGGGATTAGTAAAATGCTAAAAGCATTTGGCCCCCAGGGACTAACTCCATGCTAATCATTCCACAATAATCAATTTGCCTTCAGGACTCTGACCAATGCCTGATGTAGACCAGCTCAGCTGTAAGTGACATCATTTAATTTGTGTCATTGGAAGGATTAGTGGTTTCTCCTCTCATCTTAATGATCTAAAGAGAGCAAAAAATCTATGTTCATATTCAGCTCCTTTTTTTTTACCAACTCAGTCCTGGAAACTAGCATCTCACTAGTTTCTCTAGCACTATCAATACATTTCAAAGTAATTAAAGAATTTAGGAAACATATAGGCTGAAAAAGGGTAAACATTCAGAAGTGAATTTATTCATAAACTTACTTCCAATTTACTTCTCTCCCAGAGAAGGACAGAAAAATCACTATGGCGCAAAGAAACTTCAGAGTGTACATATATTATTTTAAAAAGAGTTGAGTCCTTTTGCTTTTATTCAGAAGAAATTGTTTAGTAAAAATATGCTGGGAGGCATATACGTTGGCAGTGTCTTCCCTCCATGAAGTGTAAAATTTATTCACTCTCCCAATAAAATATTTCTCATTTTCATTCCAACTATATATCTTTGGTAAGGCAGAGTAAGGGGCTTCCCCAATGGCTCAGTGGTAAAGAATCTGCCTGCCATTGCAGGAGACATGGGTTCAACACTTGGGTTGGGAAGATTCCCTGGAGGAGGAAATGGCAACCCACCTCCAGTATTCTTGCTTGGAAAAAAATCCCATGGACAAAGGAGCCTGGCAGGCTACAGTCCATGGGGTTGCAAAAAGCCATACATGACTGAGTGACTAAGCAGGAGTACAAAGGCAAAATAATACTTTTTTTTTTTTTTTTGGTGCATCATGCAGCTTGTGGGATCTTAGTTCTCCCACTAGGGAGTGAATCCAGGCCCTCAGCAGTGAAAACACGGAGTTTTAACCAATGGACCACCAGGGAATTCCCTTGATTTTATTCTTAAACTCAGTAATGTCTGCTTCTATAATGATAACTTTTGCGTTGTCACACACACACACACACACACACACACACACACACACACACACACAAAGCCAAAAAAGGAGGTGGAGAATTAGTCAGTTTTGTCCATCTCAGGCTGTATAGCTAAATTTGACAACTGAAGGAATCACACTAAACCTATATTCATTGTAACAAAGTGGGGGGTAAGCAAATATTTAACTTTACTTTGGACAGCTAAGTCCCTTTAGCTCTACTAGATGATTATATACATCAGGTTCACCTAGAACTTTAGTGGCTTCTGAGTATAGTGGAATAGAAATGGAAATAGTAGGCCAGTCTACTGAGGTATTTAGTCATCAAGCAAAGACTTTTTTGCTATGACACTAAAGGGTTGGAGAAAACCCATCATCAGGTTAAAACTGAAATCAGAGCTCTGTTTTAGGTCAGTACATAGCACACTTTTATACAGCAACCTGTATAAACTCATACTTCTTATGGATTAACTGGCATGTTACAGGTATTTTGTGAAAAAATCCTTTTTTCAATTTAACAGAGAAAAGGAGTCATTAACTCACTCATTCCTCAGTGGAATTTCTATAGGCAGGTTTTATAAACAACTTATTTTATAGCCTGTGTATAGCACATGTGTGAATGTGTCTGTAAGCAAGCATAAACTTGAACATAAATATATTAATAAAACAAACCAAACTCAATCAACTATGTAATTTTTTTTAATCTATAGGTTTAAGCAGCTTACCTGATCTGAGAATAAGGAAATCTTATTGTTCATAAATAAAATCATTCTATTTATAATGAGCCCATGAGTTTCATAAGGATCATTACTGACCTCTATACATTTGTGCTTTGAGGAAAGTGGTGTCAGTCATAAACCTTTTTATCCATTGTGGGCTAAATTCAGTTGGTTTCAAGGATAATCTGGCAAACATACCTTTCTTTTCACACTGTACCTTCAATATACAGATCCAATATGCCTTCTTTTCTTTCACTCAGTGTGTGTGTGTGTGTGTGTGTGTGTGTGTGTGTGTGTGTGTGTGGTGGGACAAGAAGATTTTTTCTCAACTCTCTATCCTGTAAATTGCCTTTTAACTAACTTAGAACCAATATGTATCTGACTCTTCCTAGCTCATATAAATCCACTTTAAACATAAATTCATGGAAAAATAAAAAGTACATTTCTCTTGTTGCTACAAGTAATAGCAGATCTTTAAAAAATATAAGCTTTGATCATCAGCAGAATGTTTGAGTATCTATGGTATATGTATTCAATGAAATACTATATGACACTGAGAATGAATAAAATTTTCCTTCTTGCAATGGCATGGACGGGTCTCCCAGGCCAACATTGGCAAAATAAGTCAGAATCCAAAAGAATATATTCTATACAATTCCACTTACATGCAGTTTAAATCCAGTCTACAATGTTGGAAGACAAGTTATGTTTACTTGTAGAAGAGTGATATAGAGGGGGCTTTGTATTGCCTTTTAGGGACTGATAATGTTCTTGTTCTTGATCTGGGTGTTAGTCACCTGAGTATGTTCACTTTACATAAATCATCAAGCTGTGCACTTGGCGATAGTAGTAAACAACTCACCTGCCAGTGCAGAAGACATAAGAGACATGGGTTCGATCCCTGGGTCAGAAAGATCCCCTGCAGGAGGGCACAATAACCCACTCCAGTATTCTTGCCTGAAAACTCCCATGGACAGAGAAGCCTGGTGGGCAATGGTCCATAGGGTTGCAAAGAGTCGGACATGACTGAAGCGACTGAGCATGCACGCATGCATGTATACTTGTTATTTATTCATTTGTAAATAATATCTTATAGTTCAATAAGAAGTTCAGAAAATAAACCAAAACTGAAAGACCTAAAACAAGGAATTCCCTGGTGGTTCAGCAGTTCGAATTCAAAATTTAACTGCAGGGGCATGGGTTTGATCCCTGGTCAGGGAATTAAGATCCTGCATATAGGGTATTGTGACTGCAAACCAAACCAAACCAAACCAAAACAACATCAAACTTAAAACAAGAAAACTACTTAAGTATATCTCTGCATTATTTTGGCCCAAATATAACATTCATCTTCTTGTGTTCCATTTTTTGTATGAATTCTTTTTTCTTTTAGTTTATTTTCATAAAGCCTACAGAATGTTTTCCTACATCAGTGGTTTCCATTTGATGCTTGCCATTCAGGTCAGTAAAAGAGTTTCCTGGGTCAAAACCACAACACATTTTCCTAGGATTAATCAAATTATCTGGGTCATTCTTGGCAGTAATTAAAGCTGGTGAAGTTAGTTTGTAGTCACTTTTTCCTTTTTCTTCTTCCTTTCTTGTTTCCTTCCCTCCTCTGTTCCCTTAGCCATTTTTCTCAACTTATTTTTCAGTGCCTTTCTTGATTGCTCGATTATGCCCTTATATATCAAGATCTACAAACCTTCTTTCTACGATGGAAACCTACTTTGCTAATGGTAGAGACATGTCCTTATGTTGTTGTTTTTGTTTAGTCACTAAGTCCTTTCTAACTCTTTTGAGACCCAATGAACGCCCACCAGGCTCCTCTGTCCATGGGATTTCGCAAGCAAGAATACAGGAGTGGGTTGCCATTTCCTTCTCCAATGGACATTCCTGACCCAGCGATGGAACCTGTGTCTCATGCATTGCAGGCAGATTCTTCACACAAAACCACCCAGGAAACCCATATGTGCCTATGTGCTGTGTTGTGCTTAGTCACTCAGTTGTGTCCGACTCTTTGTGATTCCATGGACTGTAGCCTGCCAGGCTCCTCTGTCCATGGGGATTCTGCAGGCAAGAATACTTGCCCAAATCCATAGAATGTACATCAAGAGTGAACCCTCATGGAAACTATGGCCTTTGGATGATAATGATGTGTCCATGTAAGTTCCTCAGTTGTAACAAATGTACTGCGCTGCTGGAGGATGTTGGTAACAGGAAAGACTAGGCATGTATGAGAGCAGGGTGTAGGGAGGATATCTTTGTATCATCTGCTCAAGTTTCTAATTAAAAAAATAGATATTTAAATAGGTATTAAAAAATACTAAACATATCTAGTACTTACATTAGTGGACCTTTCCTTCTAGCCTTCAGCTTTCTTTACCTCTAAATAGAAGAAGACATAATCCAGAGCATTATTCCAGTGTGCAAACAATAATTAGTAAGGACTAGACTATAATTAACCTAGGTGATGCCTTTTGTGAGCATTAGACAAAGCATTCCTTCCTCCAGTGAAAATGAAATTTGTTTGAAGTGAATGCATTATTGCATAATCTGAAAAGCTTGGATCAGGAGAGCTTTTCAGAGTCACATAGGCTCTGTGCACATTTATATGGCCCCTCAAGTAAAGAATTCTGTCACATCAAAGTAGGATGGAAGTCAGTGACCAGGTGGAATTGGATGTCCAGAAGCTGAGACAAGGTGACAGAGGCAACCTCAAGCAACGCTGAAACAGATTAAGGGGCTAGAACAGCTGGTACACTAAGTGCAAGATTATGTTCCTCCAAATGAGTGTCCGTGACCGTGTGGATTCAGATGTATTGTTCTGGGGTTGCCTCTCTCCTGCTCCAGCATCAGCTGGGAGGCCTGCATTTTACTCCATCACTGAAGCGATAAAAAGTATCCCTAGATTTCTGAATGCCCCAGTAAAGGAGTCAGTTCATAAATTCTGTTTCTCCTTTCTACCATATGGTGGCACTATTGAGTAACTGTCCTGCTTATCCAATGGACCCACTCCTGCCGGGGAATATATTATACCAGGGCTCTGCTGGTGGCTCAGATGGTGAAGAATCTGCCTGCAATGCAGATCAGGGTTCAGTTCCTGGGTCAAGAAGATCCCATGGAGAAAGGAACGGCTACCCTCCAGTACTCTTGTCTGGAGAATTCCATGTTTAGAGGAGCCTGGTGGGATATAGTCCATGGGGTTGCAAAGAGTCGGATATGACTGAAAGGTTACAATTTTTTTTTTTTTTTCAGGTAACATGTAAGAGAATGTTAGTTCATTCTTTCATGCTCAATCTCATGGTACCTAAGTGTATATTAGCTTTTAACAATGTGTGTAAACTATGTCAAACCAAATCAACCATCTCCCACCAAATACAACTTTTCTTAGCCTAGGTTGCCAGTACAACCTCCACTTTCCTCAAGATAACTTTATTTCAAGGAAATTGTTAATTTTTCCTAACTTTGGTGATAATCACTAATAATAAGGTTGAGTATTGGTTCTTTTGCTTCCCAAATTCCCTCAGTCCTCTATGCAATTGGATGCACTTCCATGCTAAATTCTACCTGGAAAATCAGATAACTCTTAGTAGTTTTGATAAAGTAAGAAAATACTCTGTTAGCCCCACTCCCATCACCGATCTTTGCCAGTAGGTGCTTCCTTGACTTGATGTGTTCAGTCCCTCAGTTACATCTGACTCTTTGAGATCCCATGGTCTATAGCCCACCAGACTCCTAATTGAGAGCTGGTGCTAGTGTTTGATTCTGGAAAATGATCTACTTAAAGGTACATAATATCTCCTTTGGCCCTAAATATACAGAGGAAAAATAGTTTTTTTAAAGAAAATAAAACAAAATTCTGTCTTTGCTTTTAGAGGTATTTTATTTCAAAAAGATTTCACAAAAGAGTATTTGGAATAAAGAAGCTATAATGAGAAACTTTTTACAGAATTATATCTTGAAGTGCTCAGTCACTCAGTCATGCCTGATTCTTTGTGACCCCATGGACTGTAGCCCACCAGGCTCCTTTGTCCATTGAGTTTTTCAGGCAAGAATACTGGAGTGGGTTGCCATTTCCTCTTCCAGGAGATCTTCCTGACCTAGGGATTGAACCTGCATCTCCTGGGTCTCCTGTGTTTGTAACCAGACTCTTTACCACTGAGCCATCTGTTAGTGTCTGTCAAATCAGAGGCCATTTATTTCATTCAGACCAGCTGACCTAGTTAACCTTAATATATAGTTGCATTAGAAAGAGTAGACATATTTTTACTGATAGCCATCATATGAAATGAAGTTGATTTTGGTCCACAGTTTACATTATTTTTTTCCCTCACAACTTAGTTTAATAAGATCTGAATGACTTGCTATTAATAAATAATAAACCGTGATTTCTGCTGGCAATTACATGTTTTAAGTGCAAAATGTAGGAAATTAATTGACCACCTCTCTTCTCTTTCATCCCTACACTTGCATATCTGGTTTTATTTTTAGAAACCGAGTATCAGATTAGTTGAACATATTTTGATAGGTTTAAATGTCTTCAGTGCAAAGGAAATGTCTGAGGCTTTCTAATTTGAGTAAATTTTAAAGACAAGCTGGCTGGCATTAGGCAATCTGATAAATTCTTTTCCTGTGGAGAGCTGTAAGAAGGTCAGAGAAACAAAGCACTTACAAAACTCTTTCCCTGGAGTGAGGAGGCGGGGGAGGGGGACAGTGAGCGAGCTGAGAGCTGGCTTGTTCAAGATGCTTTCATCCGCTGGGTGTCACTGCTGATAAGAGATTGAACAAACTAAAAGACATTCCTATGGCAGCAAGAATTTCTGAGAGACAGGATGTGAAAACCCCAGAGGTTTAGATGCTATCACTCTGCCTTGCTACACAACTGAAAATACCTTGTAGATTTGTTTCAGGGTGGTGAGCGTTCTGAAAAGGGTCCTGGTACTATACATTAAAAAAAAAAAAAAAAGGAAATATTAGAATTCTTCCTTGTGGCTGATTAAGCCTTGGTAATAGGTACATTCTTGCATGGATTCAATATGCTCTTATGATATGTGTGTTTTTCTCAGTTTAGCAAAAAAGTGTTTAAGAGAACACAGTTTCACTGAGGACTTTGGCACTGGAACATACCTGCAGTTTATTCCTTGGATTTTCCAGTTTGTAAATAGTGAACAAGCCTCTGGGTTGCCCAGGTAGACAAGAATTACATTAATACTGCAGCTTTCTTCCTCTCATTTGTTTAAACAGAGTTGACATCTAGTCATGACTTAGGCTTCCTCTGGAGTTTTTTATTCTGTTCCTTTTTTTTTTTTTTTTTAGCCCATTAATCTTTTGCTCGAAACAGTTTAAGAAAGTAGATATAAACTGGAACAATTATCTCATTATGTGATGTCCTTTGTCTTGTTTCTGAAACAGAAGTACTGATATAAAATAATGAGGTACAAATTTGGTGCTTGGACTGGGAAGAGAGTCCATTAGAGGATGCAAGGGCTGGGGCTGGGGAGTATCTTTCAAATAAGGGAAGGAATATGGAAACAAAAAGAAATAGAAGGAGATTCAGAAATAAGATATAGGATAAAAGAACGAAGGAGATAAAAAAGATTAGAAGCAGAAGAAAAAAAAGAGGAAGAAGCAGCAGGAGAGAAGAGGGAGAGAGCAGGGGAGGAAGGGTGAAAGAAGAGGAAGAAGACAGAGAAGGAGAAAAGGGGAAAAAAGAGAGAGGAAAGACAAGAGGGAAAAGGAAATAAATACCTCCCCACCCGCTTATTTAATGATTTTTGAATTGGGTCATTTTTGGTGCTCCGTGTGCTTTAGGGGGGGGGTGACAGACTGGGGGACAGCAAGTGGTACCACCTGTGATTTTGGGTCATTCAGAAACCAAAAAGTGGAACTGGTTATTAACCAAAGTAACCAGAGATGCAAGTCTAAGGCTGGAAGAGCAGAGACCTTTTTGAGAAAGAAATAATAGGGGATCCATGACCAAGGCACAGAGTATTTGAAAGTCTAAGAGCTGAACTCAGGAATTGAAGGAACTGCAAAATGATCCCACGCTCCCATTTTATCTTGGCTAGCTTCATTCATATGAACAGAACTGCCACAGCAGATTGAGGTGGTTGTTATTCTACAGAAATGCCCTCAGGTAAAAAGTGGATCCTATTTAGAGTTCTCTAGTCAGCCTCCTGGCGTTTTGAATTAAGCCAACAAGGGTGGAGGTGACAGGTTTGTATAGGCTGTTAGCTCTGTAAGATAGATTCCTGTCCTGTTTGTTCACTGCTACATTCTTGGCACTCTGCACACAGTAGGTGTTTAGTCCATTTCTCTTGAATTGCTGAATGGACAAGTCTCCCAGAAGAGTGAGTTTGGTACTTGTGACTCCGTGACATTTAGTTAGATCTTGTTGTCCCAGCATTTGCCCGTGTCCCAGAAGTGGGCAGCCCTGTATACACTTCAGATGTGTCCTAAGTATGCCGAGTCTCTTGTATCCTACTGGATATTTCTTGGGTCTTTTAGCAGAGGGAGTCTCGAAAATTTATTTACTAATTAAATCTCAGCAACACTGGAACAATTGAAAGAGGAAAGAACATGGTGTCAAGTCACCAGAAAGGGAGCTATAAGTATCTTGTTAAAGGATTATCTTGGTGAGTAGGTGACATGAACACAAGGCTTCCTACCAAGTCAACTCTCTTATTTTCAGAACACTGCTTAATAAGCTGACTATACCTGACAAAACATTTTTTTCTTTCCAGAAAAATTAACTCATACTTGTGCTTAAAAATTAGAACAGACCTGGTATAGCCAACAAAACCTATGAAGTCTAATTGCTTTTTAATGTAATTTTGATTTGGTAAATGTAGTCCATAGAGCTACGAGAGTAGGACAAACTGAGCAACTAAACAACAAGGATAGTTACATAGAAGTTGCAGCAAACAGATTGTTTTAATTCGTTTAAGTTACGGTGTTTAAACCTTTTCCCCTCCGTCCTGAGTAGGCAAGTGTATCGGCATTGGAAACAGAAGCGACAATGCCTCTGCTTCCTTTGCTCTCTGTTTTCCACAGTATGAGTCTATGATTATCTTAAGTGTGCATCTTAATTGGAAATATTCTTGAGAGAAAAAAATATATACCCCTGCATATTCTCACATGAATAATGTTGCAAGCTTAACTGATTAAAATTCACTCTGGTTGGGAACTAGGTAAAACTGATTTCTTTCATGTAGGTTTGTTTTCTATAAAGTATTAATATGTGTGTGATTATGTGTAGGTGTGAGTGTGTGTTGACAGGCGTTATATAATGTATGCATATGTTCTTATGTATATATACGTATACTTTTTTCTTTGGCTGAATTTCATCAGAGGAATGGCAATTAATTAGTCACAAATAAATGAGAGCGATAAGCAATAATAAGTAAAGCACTATTACCCAATGCCAGGAAAGTCAGAGTAGGATAGTTAGTGAAAATCTTTTGCTACTACTGATTGGATTGAGATCATCTCCTGGGGGCAGAAATACAGACTTCATCATTAAAGACAATTGCAAATTAGATTACTGAAAACATCAGTGGCCATATGATTGGAATACTTCTCTAGCCATGTAGGCCTGTCTTAAAGCTTTCCTTAATTTTTTGGATTTACCTTAGGCTTCATATTATTTTTGTATTCAGCTTTATTCTTCTCTGCTTTTATTGTATAATTGCTAAGATAGTACCGGAGGCTAGTCTTTCATTTTTGTGCTTATCCTGCAATTTCCTTTAAGTGCATACACATCATTATTATGGCGATTCAATGTGTGTGATTAAATCAACACTATTAAAATTTAATAAGGAAAAATTTCTAAGATATTCTTTAATAATTTATGCCTCGATTAGATATTCTTGGTATTTTTCACATAATTCATGAGACAAAATGTGTGTGTGGCAGTATGTGTTTTCACTGGCAAATAAGCCTACGTTTGTGAAATGAAATTGTAAGCAATTCAGGGAAAAAGAAGGCAATAAATAATAGGGTAATAATAAAGGAAAAGGAGATTGGGATTGACATATATACACTATATATATATTATATATATACACATGCATGTATGCATATGTATATATGTGTATATATCAGTTCAGTTCAGTTGCTCAGTCATGTCTGACTCTGAGACCCCGTGGACTGCAGCATCCAGGCTTCCCCCTGTCCATCACTAACTCCCGGAGCTTACTCAAACTCATGTCCATCGAGTCTGTGATGCCACCCAACCATCTCATCCTCTGTTATCCCCTTCTCCTCCTGCCTTCAATCTTTCTCAGCATCAGGATCTTTTCCAACGAGTCAGTTCTTAACATCAGATGGCCAAAGGATTGGAGTTTCAGCTTCAGTATCCAGTCCTTCCAATGAATATTCAGGATTGATTTCCTTTAGGATAGACTGGTTGGATCTCCCTGAAGTCCAAGGGACTCTCAAGAGTCTTTTCCAACACCACAGTTCAAAAGCATCAGTTCTTCAGCATTTAGCTTTCTTTATAGTCCAACTCTCACATCCATACATGACTACTGGAAAAATTATAGCTTTGATGAAATGGATCTATTTTGGCAAAGTAATGTCTCTGTTTTTTAATATGCTGTCTAGGTTGGTCATTACTTTTCTTCCAAGGAGCAATAATCTTTTAATTTCATGGCTACAGTCACCATCTGCAGTGATTTTGAAGCCCAAAAAAGTACAGTCTTTCACTGTTTCCATTGTTTCCCCATGTATTTGCCATCTGTATATATATGTGTATATATATATAGAACCACGTGTGCTCAGTCATTTCAGTCATGTCTGATTCTTTGTGACTCTATGGACTGTTGCCCACTGGGCTCCTCTGTCTATGGGACTCTCCAGGCAAGAATAATGGTATGGGTTGCCATTTCCTTCTCCAGGGGATCTTCCTGAATCAGGAAGATCAGACCCAAATTTCCTGCATCTCCTGCATTGCAGATAGATTAATTAATAATAAGGACCTACCATGTAACAAAGAAAATTCTACTCAGTACACTGTAATGACTTATATGGGAAAAGAATCTAAAAAGGAGTGGATATATGTATATGTATAATTGACTTACTTTGCTATATACCCAAACCAATACAATATTATAAATCAATTTTACTCCAGTAAAATTTTTTAAAAGAAAAAAATCTATTTTTAATATAGCAATGAAATTATTCTGGATACTGTGCTGGCTTGCACACAGGGAGCTGAGAGTATCTATATATGAATCAGCATTTTCTGTGAAGCACTGTTTGGAACTGGTGAAAATGTGTCTCATATAGGTAGGAAGAATAAAGAGTTACCCTAATGTCCCTTAATGAAAATCCCTGTGTGAGAAATTGAGCCTACATTGCTGGGGTAAAACCAACACGTTTTAGGCTGGAATGTGTGTGCACAAGAGGCTTTATTGATATTTCATGGCAATTTAATGCTGCATAACTTGCAATCTCTAGTGCAGTGCCTCCCCCATACATAATTTTCATTGACTTCTTAACATTTAAACTAGACACAGTTTAAATCTTTCTAAGCAGGTCAGCGTAAGGCAAAGCCTTATTGCCTACAAGTAGTTTCATGGTGGGGATAAACTTTAATTGCCTCTCTGTCGGTGAATAATTAGTAGTATTGCATGTTATATGCAAAGAAAATTATAACCAACAGTAACCTGTTAAAAAGAGTTATAGTTATTCTGTTTTTTCTTTTTTTTTTTTTGGTTGGGGTGGTTGGACTATATTAGATTATTAAATGCTCTGGGCTCTCAAATTTATTAGGTAGAGACCTTAAAGAAAACAAGTCTTAAAGACAATATTGCTAGCTAAGATATTATATCCTCTATTTCTTCCCTCACTTGAACTTTCCTAGTCCATAAAAAGGATCATAAACCATGACGTGAGTTTAAATTTTTTGTTTCTTCTCTCAGTCAGAAGACAATGTTAAAGTGGAGAGTGTATTCTGTATTTCTCCTATCTGATTTCATTGGCCACAGTGTCTCCTTTTGGATTTTAAAGAATACATTTTTTCTTATCTTTCATGAATAGTTAGCCATGTTTTTAAACAATAAAAAAAATTGGATTTAAGACAAAAGTTCATCTTATTTCCACAGAACAAATGAACAACATAAAGTCTCCTGGATCTATTCATTTCATGTTCTCTCCTGTTATTCTCAGGTAAACAGATTCATTCTCTGAACATGACTAAATCGTCTCAGCAGACATGAGATAATGGAATCTTTTAAACTGGTGGTAAATGTCTCTCTCCCTGGGAACACTGGGAAATATTTGAGAATGATTTTATCACACGTCTGGGGATTTCACAGCCATTTCTTGAGTATTTGCCAGGGGGCAGTAAATGACTGCTGTACAAGGCACCGTGCTACACAATGAAGACCATTCTCATCCAGGGTAGCAACAGTGCTTTGTAGAGAACCAGTGAGCTTTATTATTTTTTTTTAAGTATTTATTTATTTTGGCCACATTGGTTCTGACTTGTGACTTGTGGGATCTTTCACTACAGAGCACAGCCTCCCTAGTTGTGGCCCGGAGGCTCAGTAGTTGTGGCGTGTGGGCTTAGTTGCCCTGCTGCATGTGGGACCTTAATTCTCTGACCAGGGATCAAGCCCGTGTACCCTGTATTGCAAAGCAGATGCTCAACCACTGGACCACCAGGGAAGTCCCAGCTTTATTCCTAATATGAGAGAAATCTCTAGTCTTCTCTGATCTCTCACAGATAGTTTTGAGCCCTTGCACCATGTGGCTGCTCCTTGTTCATTTTTCAAGGTGGGCACTCAGTGCAAAGACTTTTAATGAAATAAACTAGTGGGGCTTCCAGGAAGCTAAATTAGACCATATGATTTTAAAAGGATTAGAAATGTCAAATGTGTTAAAAAGTGAAGTAGGATTTAAAATCTAATACACTTCATTATTCAGATAAAAAGAGGAATATTGTTATTTTTCTTGTGTTGAATCATGAAGCATCATATTCTGATGAAAATATGGTATGTTCAAAACTTAAGGAAGAAGTTTCCTGCAAGGTATTAGAATCATGACATATCGGTAGTTACTTAATCAATCTCATTTCAAAGGTGACAACCCCAAATCAGAGTCTTTAACAGATGTGTTTAAGACTTCTTGTTCATATAGATATTTTATGACAGGATCATATTTTATGACAAAATGTGGAGGTATTAAAACTCACAAGGAGGACATCTCTGGTGGTCCATTGGTTAAGAATCCACCTGCCAATGCAGGGGACATGGGTTCGATTCCTGGTCTGGGAAGATCTCACAAGCTGTGGGGCACCTAAACCCATGAACTGGAGCTACTGAAGCTTGTGCACCTAGCCCATGCTCTGCAACACAAGAAGCCATCACAGCGAGAAGCCCATGCACTGCAACTAGAGTAGCCCCCGCTCACCACAGAGGAAGCCCACATGCAGCAACAAAGATCCACTGCAGTTCAGTTCAGTTCAGTCACTCAGTTGTGTCCGACTCTGTGACCCCATGAATCGCAGTACACCAGGCCTCTCTGTCCATCACCAACTCCTGGAGTCCACCTAGACCAACGTCCATCGAGTCGGTGATGCCATCCAGCCATCTCATCCTCTGTTGTCCCCTTCTCCCCCTGCCCCCGATCCTTCACAGCATTAGGGTCTTTTCCAATGAGTTAACTCTTTGCATCAGGTGGCCAAAGTATTGGAGTTTCAGCTTCAACATCAGTCCTTCCAATAAACATCAAGCACTAATCTCCTTTAGGATGGACTGGTTGGATCTCCTTGCAGTCCAAGGGACTCTCAAGAGTCTTCTCCAACACCACAGTTCAAAAGCATCAATTCTTCGGCGATCAGCTTTCTTCACCATCCAACTCTCACATCCATACATGACTACTGGAAAAACCATAGCCTTGACTAGACAGACCTTTGTTGGCAAAGTAATATCTCTGCTTTTCAATATGCTATCTAGGTTGGTCATAACTTTCCTTCCAAGGAGTAAGTGTCTTTTAATTTCATGGCTGCAGTCACCATCTGCAGTGATTTTGGAGCCCCCCAAAATAAATTCTGACACTGTTTCCCCATCTATTTCCCATGAAGTGATGGGACCAGATGCCATGATCTTACTTTTCTGAATGTTGAGCTTTAAGACAATTTTTTTCACTCTCCTCTTTCACTTTCATCAAGAGGCTTTTTAGTTCCTCATCACTTTCTGCCATAAAGGTGGTGTCATCTGCATATCTGAGGTTATTGATATTTCTCCCGGCACTCTTGATTCCATCTTGTTCTTCTTCCAGCCCACCGTTTCTCATGATGTACTCTGCATATAAGTTAAATAAGCAGGGTGACAATATATAGCCTTGACGTACTCCTTTTCCTATTTGGAACCAGTCTGTTGTTCCATGTCCAGTTCTAACTGTTGCTTCCTGACCTGCGTACAGGTTTCTCAAGAGGCAGGTCAGGTGATCTGTTATGCCCATCTCTTTAAGAATTTTCCACAGTTTATTGTGATCCCCACAGTCAAAGGCTTTGGCATAGTCAATAAAGCAGAAGTATATGTTTTTCTGGAACTCCCTTGCTTTTTCGATGATCCAGGGGATTTTGGTAATTTGGTCTCTGGTTCCTCTGCCTTTTCTAAAACCAGCTTGAATATCTGGAAGTTCACGATTCACGTATTGCTGAAACCTGGCTTGGAGAATTTTGAGCATTACTTTACTAGCGTAATAAATATATAATTAAGAAACCCACAGAGACAGGAGTTGTACTCCCAACATCTAACATGGGGTGCCTGCCATTTATGAGAACTCTACAAGGTCTGCTGAATCACACTGAATGAATGAAAGCTTCTCAACTCTTAGTTCACAGTTCATTCAATTACACCATATGGGCTTCCTGGAATGAAGCTGATGGATGACTTAAAAATAAAACAGACACACACTGGTCCAGAAAAAGTTTTCTTTGTGCCAGGATCAGTGTCTTCTCTTAAATAAAATATTAGAAGTTGGTAAGTCAAGCAGTTTCTCAGTTGCAAATTTCACATACTTAAGTCAATTATTAGTTGGACTCTGTTACATGATGGGTTGGGAAGATCCCCTGGAGAAGGGAATGGCGACCGATTCCAACATTCTTGCCTGGAGAATTCCATGCACAGAGGAGCCTGGCAGGCTATAGTCTGTGGGGTTGCAAAGAGTCAGACATGACTGAGTGGCTAACACTTACAGCTTGGTACATGAAGCTTGTTTCTTGGAATTCAGCTGCACGTGGTATTGGATCAATTTGTGTGAACTGGATGAGCCATGCTAATGGTATTTTAGCAGCAATCTGTTTCCCTGTTGTGATTTATATTCTAATGTATAAAACAAATTGTTGTTGCAGTTGTTTAGTGGCTAAGTCATGGTCTGTCCCGCTATGGTCTGTAGCCTGCCAGGCTCCACTGTCCATGAGATTTCCAAGGCAAGAACACAGAAGTGGATTGCCATTTCCTTTTCCAAGGGATTTTCCCAAGCCAGGGATCAAACCCATGTCTCCTGCATTGCAGGTCAGTTCTTTACCACTGTGCCACCTGGGAAGACTATACAAGACTATACATTAATTTTTCATTATCTCCTTTTAGCTGTGCATTTTCTCCCTAACAACAATGTAAAGTTAACAAAAGCAGTGGCTGTATATCTTACAGCAAATGATAAGAGGCATAGCTTCTCTTTGTCCATGATTTTTCAAAATATGAAGGGAAGCATTATGAATAAAAATATAAATGTGCTTACATCTTATTAAGCATATTAACCTCCTCAAGCATACTGCTTAGAGGTGTCTTTGAACCATTCTCATTTGTAGTCTAAGCTTTGATACCTGATGTGCTGTTCTTATTTTTTGCCTTTTCTTATGGCTCAGAGCTCAATGGAGAGTAATTTGATGAGTAATGTTGTATACACAAAGCTGCACCAATTCTCTGGTTTGAAATTCAGCTTTCTCCAAATTTTGTTTGATCAAATTGCACAGGCAGAAATGGAAAGAATATCATGGATATTTCTAGCACATTGGAGTACTAAATCTACATTCATATAGCTTTAAAAGGAAATTATAGACATAATAACAATAACAAGATGAGACTAATATTCACTCATGTATATTTTGTCACTGTGATTGTTGCCATAAAAATTGTTTGAGGGACTTCCCTGGTGGTCCAGTGGTTAAGACTCTGCATTCTGGTGCAGGGGGTTGGGTTTGACCCCTGGTCAGGGAAATAAGATCCTACTTGCTTCATGGCCAAAAATCCAAAGCATAAAACAGAAGAAATATTGTAATAAATTCAATAAAGGCTATAAAAATGGTCCACATCAAAAAAAAATCTTATAAAAAAAGGTCATTGGAAATGAATGTTGGTATTTCTGTTATCTTTTGATGGAAGGAGGGCCACCTCAAAACTTAGCAACCTAAAACAATATTTCACTGTTCTCATAGCTCTGTGTACTGGTCAGGGTCAACTAGACTCTTCTCACGAAGAGTCTATCATGAGATTGCTGTTACCTGGTGGCTGAGGTGAAGTTATTTGAGGGTTCAGCTGAGCTGGACATCTAAGACAGATGTTTTATACACATGGCTGGTGCCTTAGATAGGCTGGTTCAAGCATCTGAAAGGTTCCTGGGCAGCACAGTCTCTCTGAATGACCTCTCCACGTGGCTACTTTGACTTCCTCACAAAATGGCTGTCTGGAGAGAACTGGACTATATACGTAGTGGCTGATTCTCCCCAGAATGTTTCAAGAAACCAAGGTAGAAGCTTGTGACCTAGCTTCAAAGGCCAAGCTATTCTATCATTTATTCAAGGTCAGACAAAATTTCCTATTGGAAGCATATACAAATGACAGAAATTGCAGGGAATGTGGTTCACTGGGGAAACTTCTTAATTTGTTTAGGTAATCTGTTTTTGCTATGTTAGTCACTTCCAGGGCCCTTCATGAACTATATTAGGTCATTATAGGTCAGTAATAGTATACAAGTGGAAAAATACATAAGACTGTAAATTTCTTTTTCTTATAATTTTATTAATTATTTTTCTTATATGTTTCATGTGAAATCTTACTGTGATATTTCATTAATTTTTATCATTTCCAAGGCACAATGTCAAGATAGCCTTTTCTCTCCTTGACCACTCAGTACATAAATGTGCCAGTTATTGATTTCCAGTGACAATACATCAACAAACCATGTAATAAACAGTTCAAAAATTTTGTTAACGCATGGAAAGAAAATTTTATAACCTGTAGACATGAAAATAAAGACATATGCGATAGTGCTACTGTTTGATTCCCATTTATTGCTTTTTTGAACATTAATTAGACATCTATAATATTCTGGAAAATCTGAATCTCAAGCTATATGCAACATGGTTTCTGCCATGAAATTAACACTTTTGTAAGGTAGTCTTCTTTATCAGTTGTTCTTAAGTTTAATGTGCAGCAGAATCACTGGAAAGCTTATTAAAACACAGATGACTGTGTTCCTCTGCTCCCCCTGCCCAAGGCATTTTATTTGTATACTGTATTACATCCCTAGAAAAAGAATCCAAGGATTTTCCCTCCTGTATGTTTTCGTCTTGGGGATCTTACCCCAAGTGTTTCTGATTCATTCAGTCTGGGAGGATTTGAAGATTTTCATGTGAAACATACTAGCAGGGGATGATGTTACTGCTGGTCTGGGGACCATACTTTAAGAAACACTCAGGTAGACAACAATCTCATCATGCCTGCTTCTCATCTAATTCAGGACAAGATCAAGATCAGCAAAATTGTGGCAGTTAGAAATAAGCAACCAAGAAAACTGGCACTCTGTTTGATTCCAAAACAATGCCTGTAGACAATTTCTGGGTTCAGTTTTTCTTGAGTAAACCCAGACTGACTCCAAGGAATTTACACTCTTACTGAATCAGAGTAAGCAATGACTGAAAAAGCCAATTGGTCAAATTCAATTTTCAATATTGGAAAACCCATCAACTGTTTCATCATAATTGATTTACACAGAAAAGGCCTTAGAGACAACCTAATTTCCAGAAAGGCAATAATATAATGGAAAGACCATGGAATTTCAAATTAGAAACCAAGATGGGAGTTTTGAGTTTACTGCTTACTGGTTATGGTATCTTGGGAGTATTTCCTTTCTTTCTGGGAATATCTGTTACTCTTTCCAATAAAATTAAGAAAAAGAACATAATAAAATTCTCATTATAAAAGTGCTATGAAAATCAACTGAGGTGGGGTATAGGAAAACTCTTTAACAGTTAGTAAAGAGATCTTCCAGATATTTGCAGTCATTATTGACTAGTAATTGAGTTAGTGCTGTCTTATTTTGCTGCTAATTGGAATCCATAGACTGTTGGTCTTTAGTCTTTGTAGTTATTCAGGCAGATTCAGGTGATTAATTGATTTGTCCTTGAACTTATCTTTTATCTCTTCTGTTCTTTTCTTTTCTATGATTGCATCAGTGTTCTCAACTTCATTATTTCAAGTCTGGTTAAATGAAGCTTTCTGCCGGAGGCCAATATTCTTCTAAATCCCACTCCATCTGCAACCCCACATACACATCAAATACGTATTTATTTATTTATACTATAAATGCACCTCTCAGGAAGAAAAGGAAGAATGATAAAAAGATAAGGATCAAATCGTTATTTACTAAATACTAAGTTTCAGTCATTGTGGTTAAAAAACTATCTGTGTACTATCTTTAACATTTGCAACACCTCTTTTAGGCATGTTGCAGTCTGTGGGGTTGCAAAGAGTCGGAGATGACTGAGTGACTGAACAACGAAAACTTTTAGATCAACTCTAATATTTTCTTGATTTGACCATTGAAGAAGCTGAAATCTAAACAGATTTCTAAGATCAAGCACAAGAAAGGACTGAAACTAGAATGCAAATGCAGGTCTGTTCATGTGGAGAGGACTTTTAACTACTCTGGTTTCACAGAGCCTAAATAGAAACATAAGAACCTGAAACAAGACCATCCAGGTTTTTGAGGGATTCTCCCAAGTATAATCCTCACCTCCTCTACTCAGTCTGAATTTGTTTCCTTATTGTTCCTATGAGGGCTTCTCTGGTGGCTCAGACGTTTAAAGAATCTGTCTGCAATGCACGGAGACCCCAGTTCCATCCTTGGGTCAGGAAGATTCCCTGGAGAAGGGACTGGCCATCCACTCCAGTAACTATCATTAGTTCACACATTCTTGAACTCATTTTTGAACTCCTTAGGTGGCACTGGTTAGGGTTGTTTAGCCCTCTATGTGAAATACTAAGAAGATTGCGAGCTTTGACTACAGTGATGTAGGTGTGAGAACAAAAAAAGGTGTACAAGAAAGTAAATTTCTGGGGCTTCCGCAGTGGCTCAGTGGTGAAGAATTCACCTGCCAATGCAAGAGGCATGGGTTTTATCCCTGGTCAGGGAAGATTCTACATGTCCTGGAGCAACTAAGCCCATATGCCACGATTACTGAGTCTGTGCTCTGGAGACCAGACACAACTAGTGAGTCCACTTGCTGCAACTACAGAAGCCCACGTGCCCTGGAGCCCACGCTCCACAGTAAGAGATACCACTGCAAGAAGAAGCCCACCCACTACAACAGGAGAGTAGTTCCCACTTTCCACAGCTAGAGAAAGCACAGTCAACAATGAAGACCCAGCACAGCCAAAAGTAAATAAATAAAATTATTTTTTTAAAAAGGAGAGTAAATTTCTGGAAAGGGCAGATTTCAAAAGACACACGCAATACTTCTGAAAATGCCTGCTAGGAACAGGATCATACCATAGATACTTAAAATTTATACTATCCCTCATGCCCTAGACGTGAGAAGGAGAACTGATGGGTGTCAGCACCATTACCAGTGGAATACTGTCTTTCACATTAAATGTAGGTTTCCCAGATCTTCTCCTTGGTGACTAGGACTGTTACTGGCTTCTCAGTTCTTACTCTTTTTCGCTTTTTAGAAAGTAATATTGAGGAAGAAAAGTTTGAAATATACAATGCTAGTAGTCACAACAAGAACACGGACAGATGGAAATCCCAATCCATATTACTTACCATTTAAAAAAAAAAAAACTAATATTGGCTAAAGCAAGATATCTGTACGGCAGATGTCCATCTTTCTCCAACAGCTCTGAATACCAGCTGTTCAGAGGAGGTTTTCATGAAGCGTGAAGTCTGAGTATTGCTATTCTCTGTCCTGTATATTTTTATTCTTTTTTCAAAGCAGTAAAAGAAAATGGGCTTCAGGAAGAAAGTGAGGCAAACTACTGGAAACAGTATGGCACTCATTTCGTGCTTTTTCTCCATTCTTATGAGTGCAAAGTCTCTAACACCGGACTTATAAGCAAAAAATTGAAGGGATACCAAATATTTTCTTTTCATGTATGAAATATGCAGAACTACTTTCCTTGCCTGATGGTAATTCAATTTTATAGGGTTAGCAAATAGTTTTTTTTTCCCTCCAAACTTTAATATCAAGGGGACTTTTCAATTTAGAAATAAATATCCTGCCTCTACCAAGGGCTTTACCGTGATTAACCTTCATAACTAACTGGGGAGGTTGCTTACTATGAATGTGCTTGCATGGGAACTTCAAGCTGGTTTTATTGACATAAGAGGTCAGTGTAACAAGGTCCTAGCATCAAGGGAGGAGAGCAGAGAAGCTATACTAATTGTGGCCATGAAGAGCATGTAAGTGTTTTCATTAGAAGTCAATACTCATGCACATTTTAAATTCACCATCTGGCCCTCTTTGCACTGATATTTGAAATGCAGGAAGCTGATTTAGTAACCAGATTTCTTCATCAATTTGTTGTATATTTATAGAATACATTTGTTACCATTTCTAGGTAATATAAGTGAAAGCAGGGCAATATGCATTCTATATTTTATTTTTGTCTTTCTTTGGATATTTTGAATCCTAACTGCAAAATATTGCAAAAATATAGTTTTAGTTTACTATTTAGGAAGAATTAACTTAGTCTTATTAAAACTATACACTAATCATAGGAACTGAAGAACCATTTGGAAATGTATACGTAATATTTAACTAAGTTTATTTATGAAACTCTTGATTTGTGTGTCTGGGGAAGTATCATGGAGATATATTCTTTTGTTCTCAGCTCTATGGAAATTACAAAGAGCTCAACAAGTGTATATTAAAGCTGCAATTGCCTTCTAGTAGCATATATAATCAGAAATTCTTATTTCATAGCTGATTGTTATTTGTTCAGATTATTATTACTTGGTTCAACATGTGTGGCTCATACATGAAGGTGACACTATTAACTAACATTCTTTGAATTTATGTTTGATTTATTTTGTTCCTAGCTAAGACTGTTTAAGCCATCTTTACTCTTTCTCCTGTTTTTAAACCACAACAGTGACAACAACTTGAGTCTTAATGTCTAAGACTGAGAGATTTGGTACATTTTAAAAAATTATAATTCACTCAATGAAAATACATTGAGAACTTACTAATATGCTAGACACTATTCTAAGTGCTGGAAATTCTTCAGTAGGATATAATAAGAGCAGCTGACAAATAAGAATCTTTTACATGCATTTTCTTGTATAATAATTACAATAAACCTATAAGACAACCCTCCTCCTCCCATTTTACACATAAGAAAACTGATGTTGAGAGTAGTTACATAATTACCTGACTTTTCAGAGCTAGGATGTAGTGGATCTGGGATTTAATACCAGCTTTTTCTGGCTTGCTTCATTCCATTTTTCCTAGGCTAACACTCAAAAAATGTCAATGGAATTGGCAATTAATGTTCTGCCTTTTAGTAAAGTGCAGCCAAATTCTGTATTTATAAATTCTATCCCTGAAGTAATTGTCACGGGTTCCACTTATACCCTCTCATTGTCCACAATCACACTTCTCTCTTTGTGCCTGTGTTCTTGTAGTCATGTGATTTATTTCAGTTGGACTGCTCACTGCTCTCCCCTTCACTCCTTAGGTAAATCTTATACTCTGTATCTCTTTTTAAGTTCAGTGAAAACTCATTTATTCCTCCCCCAATTCGTCTTTGTCTTCAAATTTCACTGAGCTTCCTTGTCTCTGATTTTCTCCACTGCTCTCTGTTGTTCTACCAAATTGAGTGCTAAATTATGTATTACCTTGTCATGTGTTATTTGCTCATTCTCATTTATATGTTGACATTTTAAAGTAAATTATTATATCTTCTTTATCATTTCTACCAAACAGTCAGACAGACAGACAGTAAATCAAGATGTTAATGCGTGGTAGGGAACAAATTAACCAGAGACTGAGTGGATTAGAATATCAAAAACATTAATCTATTCTAACAGATCTGCTGAGTAATGTGAAAAAACCTGTTTTTTTTTTTTTTTTTTTTACTTCTGTCAGTAAAAAAGGGAATGAAAATATTAATTTGTGGAAAATGCCACACTGCGGAACAAGAAATGACTGACAACAAACAGATCAGGAAGTCAACAGGAAATCATGTCAGAAAAGGGCATTACTGGGATCTCAGCTAATCCAATCACCACAGGCAGGAAAATTACCCAGAAGTCTCTGTTTTTCAGCAGAAATTGGAAATATTTTATTGATAAGATTAAGAACTTTCACAATATCATCAGAGACCTGAATTTTAAAATATGAAATCCATAATGAAGGTATTTTGCAAGGATTAAGTTTGCTGCTTCAGGGACTCTGGCAAGGGTTTTGGGTGGTTATCATAATGTTTAAAAAAGGAAAGTTGTTAAGAATCTGTCAGTATGCCTCCTTCCCGGCTTTGATGACACTCCACCCTGATCACAGACACAAGTACACTTGCCTATAATGGAGGATGACTCATTAGGTTACCATGGCATTATGAAAATATTATGTAATCCACACTTTATTGGGTATAAAGTGATTAAACAGAAAGTCTCCCAGCTACTGTTGCCTTGGGAAGTTTTAATGATGCTGTGCAGTAAGTATCGTGATTATTGCCCAGATGGAGAATCTGTGCCTCCTTCAGTCTCCAGGCAGGAATGGACTGTTCCCACCAAAGGGCCTTTAGAATCCCTTTCACACTTAGAAGTGGGGAGAGTACATCATTGGAGCAGAAAACGGCATTTTCCCCCACAGGAAGACCAGAAGAGAGATGATAGGCACAAAATACTCAATTCAGAACAATGCAACAATGAGTTACACACACATCTGTGGGACTAACAAATAAAGGTTTGGTTTTCAAAATTCCTTCACTGGGGTTCATGTAAGCAAAGTCCATGTCTTGGTACGATGGACCCTGAACCAAGAAGTAAAGAACTCAGACCAGAGAGGAAAGCTAAGGAATAGGAAGGTAAAGTCAGACTGCCATGACAGGGAATCTTCATGTATAACCTCAATGTATCTTAACTGTTATGAAGAAAAATTACAAGGGAGAGGGAATGATTAGAGTTTTAAAAATTGATTAGATAAAGCCTGCAGGATGGGAACATAGTGAATTTTACTAAAAAAGTGCCATTTAAGTTGAGGTCTGAAGGATGAGTAGGCACTAAGTAGGCCCCACACTGGCAGGGGAGAAGGCAATGATGGGTTGAGAGAGGTGGACAGCCTATCATCTGCCAAACCTTGGCGTTGCATAGACCAGGAAGCCAGCCAGCGTGGCTGGAGCTAAGAAAGGGGAAGGGGAAGTCTGGGAGCAGATTCTCCAGGCCTGTGAGTAATTTGGTCTTGATTCTAATGGAAAGTCTCTAAACTTTTAAGATTAAGAGGATGACAGTATGTCCAATTTTAAAATGTGTGTGTCCATAATATAAACAATAGATTACATGGTACTAAGTGAGTTAGAAAGGAACCAAACCAAAGGAAAACAGCCCTTATTGACTCTGCTGTCAGCTGCAGGTAAAGGAAACCTGTATTGTATTTTTTGGATCATGTAAAGATGAGGTCATGCATGGTATTAGGTAAAAGGAAGAAAAGGGGGCTGTGAATTTGATGGAAAGTGGACAGAGTCATACCCAGGAGAAGACTGGAGAGTTCTCCTTGGTGATGGTGAGAGGATGAGTTTGCCAGTCCTGAGACTGGCATGGGTCCTGGCAAAGAACGTCCTGAGAAATGATGGATCTCTGCTGTCAGAGCTCATGAGTGTCAGTCTGTGTTGGTTATTCCTGATGAGTGAGGCAGTAGCCTTGGGAACATCAGGTTATCATGTGAGGTGGTGACACTGTCTTTCTTAAAAGGCCCTGTGAGAATAAGCAAGGAATATGACAGTAGACCAGTGTAGTCAAAATAGACTGCTTTCCTATAATTTTTTCCCATATAAAGTAAAGAATCTCCAAAACTTGCAGACAGAATTTCCTCTTGTTAGATAGGTAGATGTAGGTAGAGAGAATTATGAATTGGGGGTTTAAACCACTAAGTTCGTTACAAAGCAAAAGTTACTAGAACTTCTAACTCATTTATTAGAACCATCATCTTCCACAACTCAGGGCAAATAGTGACTTTTCCACTTTCTCCCTCCTCCTATCTTCTCAACTTTCTTTAAGTCTCCACTTGACTTGATGAGAAATATGTCATAAGAAGTGGCTTGCTTTTTACTGAACAGATTGGTACATTTTTTTCAACCAATTAATTATTTTATATTTGTCATGCTGTATTATAAGTGTCATATTTCTGTACGTGTTTCTTAATAACATCATATTTGTTTAGAGACAAATAAGTAATATTTTATAACATGATAATTGTATCTAGGTGGCTGTTTTATGTACATATGTTTACATACTTTTCAGGAAATTGATTAGAAGTTTAGTGTTCACATGCAATATAATTTTCCCTTTTTTAAATAATGGGAAATAAGCTCCTGTTTGGGATTTCTTACCTGGAATATCAGATTTTCCAGAAATGAATTACTGATATTAAATGGGAAATGCCTGTATTCAGGTTTTCTAGTTCCCATAGTGGAAGAATCAAAAGAGAAGGGATTGCTGTGCTGGTGACCACAGAATAATGTGCACAAGTCAAAGGAAGATACTGAGTTTGTTTTGGATATGTTAGTTGTCTGTTTTTTTCACACATAGGTAGAGAATTCAAGTAGGCAATTTCTTAGCAAGAAAAAATTAAAACCTTCAGAAACCACTGGACATCCTTTGCAGTGGTTGTTGAATAAGTTGTGCTCATGTCAACTGATAAAATCATGAGCAGGAACGATATACATATAGTGGCCCAGGAGGTCTATCTCCAAGCTCATAGATGAATGCACTTATTTTACACAGATACTACCTAATATTCACTCCTTTGAAGCCAGAAATTGAGGACAGATTTCTGCTGGTCATAGCAGTGCTTTACAGAATCCTCCATTTTTAACTCATATAATAGAAACTCCTCCGGATAAGAGTTATATTTCATATGGCCAGAGCCACTGACCCTGACTCCTAAAGAGATTAAATGTCACTATGTAGAGGAGAGAAATATGGCTGTACATTGCTGTGAAAGTTCCATATATGTACCAGTGAGATGTGAAGAACATATGTTCAGCCATAAATATGTTCATGTAAAGCAGTCCAGTCCTCCTGTGAGTAATCACATGCCAAGACATTTGAAGAAATGCAAATAAAGTGTTCAGAAGAGTTTTTGGCACTTTGTAAGTGCTCAATAAATGTTAACTGCAGTAATAATATTATTATTATTCTTTTCCTTCTGTTTCTACTCCTCTTCCTCCTCCTCTGCTCTTTCTTCCTCCTCACATCCATTGCTTCTTTAATAATGCCATTAGAGTTCTGTTACTGATTCACAGGCATCCACATTCAAAATCAGAGTCATGATTCATTGTCTTCCTTGCCTTTTTACTTTTCCAATTAATTTCCTTCTTAGGTCAATTTCATTCCCACACCCTTCAGTTCTCTCTGCATTTTACACTCAATGTCACTCACATATTTAATATTTCTATTATTTTTCATCTAGAAAGCACCAGCCACAAACCTAGGGTGGATTACCCAATAGGTAGTAAAGCACAGACTTGGAGCATTACAAAAGAAGCATATCATAAAGTTCAGTTTTGGTGAACTTTTCCAGAGTTTTTCTATCAGAAAACCTAGAAAAATATATTGAAGCTTTGCTACACGTTTCATTCTTAATAGTTAAGCATCGATTTTATTTTGATCCACAGTTAAGGGAGGTAGCACCATAAAATGTTCAAACTTTAGGGCTTCTAAGACCTTTTCATCTTATCCAGTCTGACTTATCTCTTTTAGTCTAGCTGCTTCTTTCTCATGTACACTTTTTCAGGATAGTGAATGCCTCTGTAATGAAATGTCACTGCTCAAATGAACAGATTTATAAAATATACAGCAACCATAGAGAAGTATATTACAGAGAGTTTCATATGCCATGAGGGTCTTAGTATAAAGAATAGGCTTTAATAGGGAAATGTATAGCAAAGTGAGGCAAGAGAAGAAAGTCATCCACTGATGTCTCATTACCCCCTAGAGAGATTCTTTGAGGACAGAATGCTTCTGGATAAAGCATGGGTTTGTGTTCCAGGTGTGGGTAACTGTCCTTCTGCTAGACACCCTCTTTTCTGTGCATGGGAGAAGTGAGAGTAGATGTTCAATGTGAGTATCCATTCCAGCTCTTCAGAGAGCTGTCTGAAAAATGCTAGCTGCTTGGGGAAGTGAATTTGGGCTCATAGGAAGTTGAGTTGGGTGCACTCCCTGCTAGCAAAATTGGGAAGTGATTTGGTCTCTGTTAATCCATTACAAGATAGTCTGAGCTTCAAGATATTCATTGGACAAACTTATTTGTCTTTCTCCATAAACTCTTAAGTACCATCAAGTTTTGATCTAAATCTACCTGTCTCCTGTGGTCTGCGCCATGCATTCTGTGCTTTCCTTTTTTATTTGAATATTTTCTGTGCTATCTTTATTTGAAAAATTTGCACACAATGGAATATCTTACCACCTTATTATGTCAGCCCTAAACTCACACACTTATACTTGTCTCCTCCATCAACTTTGAATTTGAATTATGTAACTTTCAGAAATCATATTAAAAGTTGCCCCCTTTATGGAGTCTTCCATTCCATTTACTTAACAAATTCTGGAATATGACAAAGAGGGACAACATTTAAAAAGCTAAGTACATTATTTATGAATTCAATTATTTCTTGAGTAATAGTGTAATTTCATTATGTTCATCAACTCTAAATAATATAATAATGCTTTTGTTCAAAAATTCTATTTAATTGATTTAAGAATGCCAAGGGACACAAACTGACTCCGAAATGTCAGAATATTTTGTAGGAACTAAAGTTTTATGAACCATATGAAGAGGCCAAGCCAGTAAATCAGTATCAAGCTTCTGGTAATAGTGACTACAGACTTCTAAGCCACAATTTCCATAAAGCTTTGTCAGTCAGGCAATGAAATCTGAGCTTCTTTTAAAAGGTCTATAAAAATGCGTTATTCACAAGTTTCAGAATATAACATATGCTAAATAAAAATAATTTCTGATGCAAACTGCGAAACCCAAGGAGGACCTTAAAAAGACTCTGAAGAAGAAAGATTATACCTGAGACAGACATTTATTGAACTTTGAGAAAGTTGCAGCAAGAGTTAAAGTAAAAACCCATGGAGCACTTAATTGTACCCAAGTAAGTGGCACAGAGTATTTTAAAATGGTGTGAAATTGCTTCTTGGCTAGGAATATGGGGTCAATAATTAGTTTGTAAAACAATAATTTATATTTTGGAAATAACTGATAAATAACTGTATCATGATTTGTCTTCTTGTTATCATCACCATTGGAAAATGTTTCCCAAGAATTTATAATGTGTTAAGAACTCTCCACAACACAGAGATGGATGTCTCCTCTGCTCAGTGGCTTCTGCAACCTAAATAAAACTGGTAACAAAGAAGACATAAAAACATTGGATGATAGATGACCTACATGGAGATGATGCAGTTTGCATATGGTTTCATTTTTTTGGGTTTCTACTTTGAGACTTCTCCCATTGCTATAGGATTTTAAAAGGATGTCATGTGTGAGATCACAGAATTTGTCTTGTTTTCTGCTTCATAAAGAGTCTAGTGTGTGGTTAATGTTAAACCAGTATGTTACAAATCAATGCATTCAAAGGTGTAGTTAAGTAAGATAAAGGAAATATTTTTCTATGCATTTCCCCCTTTTCTAGATGTATTTGTACATAAGTGGCCAAAATATCATGCTTGCTAGGAATCTGTTATGGGATATCAGCAATTTAATAGGACTGGTTTTGATGATGATCCTCAGAATTGCTTTTTAAAGAGTTTTTTTGGTCATTATCTTTAGATATTTTACTTTGTAAGTACACAATCGTTTTCTTTTTTTCCTGGCAAAAAAACAAGATAACAAGGGAAAGAAAATTGTTAAGAAGCAGGTAGCCTTTAAGAAAACAGATCAAGCATTATTTCCTGGGAGAGCAGAGTCTCTGAGGAATATACATGTATCTCTGATAGTGGAAGGTCTCAGGTATGTTAATTTAATGTGTGATACACAGAGATCTTATTCTACTACATAATTGCACCTGAAGCTTTAAAATTTTATAAAGGCAACGACTCCTTGAAGATGCCTCTTTATTAACAAGGATAAACTACCAAAAGCAGAGAAAAATTTAAAAATGGACAGCTCAGGTCCAAGGAGGTGTTTGGTGACCATCAGTTTCATCATTTATTCAGAAATCATATTTCTATTAGCTAACTCTAGGCTTAGGGAATTGCATGCTTTCTAAAGCAAAGTAAGAAAATGATCACTTGTACAGTTAAGAACTATACAACTCTTAATCCCTATTTCTTTTAAATTGTACTTATATAATGAAAAGCTCTTTCTGAATCTCAGTCACAGAGAAGACAGGGAGATAAGAAGTAAGTAGCCTGGCCTTTCTGACATTCTTTTAGATACTGAAGTTTCAAAAGCTAGGAATAATGTCTACATCAACTAGGATAATGCTTGCTTATACTAGGCATTTGATATTGCCAGGTGAATAAACTGTTATAATTGATAGAGAGAAATGCTGGTGCCATCGTAACACACAGGTGATTCCTTGGGAAGAGGGCATCTGTTAATGTATCAATTGGTCAGCTGAGCAAAGCCACTGTAAGCATTTTTTAGGAAGTTAAGAATATTTTAAATCTTAAGATATGTTTTCCAGGATGACCAGTGTTTATGCTTCAAAAGGTAGAAACAGAAGTGTTGGTAAGAGAGGAGGTTGAAAAGGTGGGCTGGACCCAGATCTTCAAGAATGATAGGTCACTCTTAAGGCATGTGTAATTATAATTACAGGGGTGATGAGATCAGTTTTGTATCTCATAAGAATCTGTTTGATACCACTGTGGACAACACTGTTATTCTAAAAGTTTATTTAAAGAAATAATGGTACCAATTTCCCAAATTGGAGGAATGAAATAATCATTCAGATTCATGAAGCATAAATTACATCAAATAGAATAAATCTAAGTAAGTCTATGCCAAGAAACATTATAATATAATTGACAAAAATAAAAAACAATAAATTTTGAAAACAGTAAAAGAAAGAAGACTCGTCACATACAAGGGAGTCCCTGTAAGACTATTGGCAGATTTCTCAGCAGCAACCTTGTGGTCCAGGAGAGAGTAAGGTGATATATTCGAAGTGCTGAAAGAAAAAAAATCTGCCAAATAAAAATACTGTACATATCAAAACTTCCCTTGTGGCTCAGATTGTAAAGAATCTGCCTGCAATGTGGGAGACCCAGGTTTGATCCCTGGGTGGAAAGATCCCCTGGAGAAGGAAATGGCAACCCATTCCAGCATTCTTGCTTAGAGAATTCCACGGGCTAGAGTCCATGGGGTCACAAAGAATTGGACATGACTGAATGACTACATTTTGGGCTTCCCTGGTGTCTCAGATGATAAAGAACCTGCCTGCAGTGCAGGAGATCTGGGTTCCATCCCTGGGCTGGGAAGATCCCCTGAGGAGGGCATTGCAACTCACTCCAGCATTCTTGCCTGAAGAATCTCCATTAACAGAGGAGCCTGGCAGACGACAGTCCATGGGGTTGCAAAGATTCAGACATGGCTGAGCAACTAAGCACATACATATCAAAACGTTTCTTCAAAAATGAAGGCGAGATAAAGACTTTCCCAGACAAATAAAAGCTGAAGGAGTTCATCACTACTAATGCTTTACAAGAAATTCTAGGAGTTTTCCAAATTAAAACAAAAGGATGCTAAACAGCAACACAAAAGCACATAAAAGTATGGAACCCTGGTAATGGTAAACATAAAAAACTGTAATTTTATAATGGTGGTGTGTTAATCATTATTAATTTTAGGATAAAATTAGAAAATAAGTGTTAAAAATGGATATAATTAAATAGATTGGCTAATGGATACACAATATAAAATGATACAAATTGTGACATAAACAGCATAATGTGAATTGGGAGGGTGACATAACAGAATAGAGTGTATGCAAATAAAGTTAAATTGCTACTGACTTAAAATAGACTGCTATAAGATGTTTTATGTACATGGTACCTCATGGTACATAAAAATGTACTACATGGGACAAAAAATACATACAAATATGCCAAAAAAGAGGAGAAAGAAATCAAAGAATGTGGTTACAAAAATCAAGTAACACAAAAGAAGATAGCAAGAGAAGAAAAGAGAATAGAAAACTGCAAAATAGGAAAAAAAAATAGCAATAGTAAGCTTTTCCCTGTGGATAATTCCATTTAAACTAATTGGATTAAGTGGATTAAACTTATGGATAATAGAGCAAGACTCAACTACAAACTGCCTACAATGGACTTATTTTAGAATTAAGGACACATATAGTCTGGAAGTAAAGGATGGGAAAAGATGCTCAACACAAACGGTAACCAAAAGAGCAGAAGTGGTTATACTTTTATCAGACAAAATAAACTTTAAGTTAAAAACTGTCACAAGGGACAAAGGACATTATATAACAATAAAAGAATGAATTCATCAGAAATAAATGGCAATTATAATATATATGCACCCAATACCAGAGCCCTAAAATATATTCAGCAAAAATTAATAAACTCAAGGGAGAAATTCACAGCAATATCATAATAGTAGAAGACTTGAATTATGGATAGGATATCCAGACAGAAATTAGTAGAGAAAAAGGATACTTGAATAAAACTGCAGATCAAAAGGACCTAACAGACAATATTCAGATTATTCCATACAATGGCAGCAGAATACAGACTTTTTTTTTCAAATATACATGTTAGGTCACAAAACAAATCTTAACAAATTAAATCATACCAAGTATTTTTTCTAACCACAGTGGTACAGACTTAGGAATCAATAAGAGGAGACAAATGTGAATATACACAAATATATGAAAATTAAACAATACATTCCTGAACAACCATTGGGTTAGAGAAGAATTCAAAAGAGAAATCAGAAAAATATCTTAAGACAAATGAAAAAAATGCTAAAACTTATGAGACATAGCAAAAGTAATATTAACAAGGAAGTTTATGGCAGTAAACAACTGCATTAAAAATGAAAAATCTCAGAAGGGCAACCTAAATGTAAACCTCAAATAAATGTAAGAATAACAAACAAAGCCCAAAATTAGCAGAAGAAAGGAAATAATACATGTTAAAACATAGATAAGTGAAATCAGGACTATTAATAGAGTTGGTTTTTGGAAAAAAAAAATAAACAAAACTGGTGAATCTCTAGCTAAATAAACTAAGAAAAAAATGAAGAACACTTTAGTTAATAAAATGAGAAATAAGAGAATAGACATTATACAACTATAATAATACCACAGAAATAATTATAGTTTACTATGAACAATTTTTCACCAAAAAATTAGATAATCCAGAGGAAATATAAATTTCTATATGCATACAACATACCAAGTCTGAATCATGGAGAAAAAGAAAGTCTCAACAGAGGAGTAATGAGATTTAATCAGTAATAAAAACTTTCCAACAATAAAAAATCCCTGACCAAATGGTTTCACTAGTACATTCTATCAAACATTTAAAGAAGAATTAATGCCAATGCTTCTCAAACTCTTCCAAAAAACTGAAATACTTAGAGGGAATACTTCCAAACTCATTTTGTTAGGCCAGAACAACCTTGATATCAAAGCCAGACAAAACCACCACCACACAAAAAAAGAAAATTACAGGCCAATATTCTTGATGAACTGGGTAAGGAAATGGCAAACCACTCCAGTATTCTTTCCTGGAGAATCCCATGGATGGAGGAACCTGGCAGGCTACAGCCCATAGGGTTACAAGAGTAGGACACGACCTGGCAACTACACGACCACCAGCATTCTTGATAAATACAGATACAAAAGTCCTCAAGAAAGTGCTACCAAACCACAACAACAGCACATTAAAAGGATCATACATTGTGATCATCAAGTGATGTTTATCCTTGAAATGTAAGAGTGTTTCAACATACATAAATCAATAAATAAGACACACTACATTAACAGAATGAAGGATAAAAATCACAGGATCATCTCAATAGCTGCAGAAAAATAATTTGACAAAATAGCACTTTTTCATGAAAAAAATGCTAAGCATAGAAACAATGAATCTCAGTATAGTAAAGGCCACATTTGACAAGTCCACAATTAACATCATATTCGATTGTAATAACTTGTAATACTTGTACACTGAAAACTGGAAATCACTGATGAACATAATTGAAAGAGAAACAAACAAGTGGAAAGACATCTCTTGTTTATGGATTTGAAAACTTAATATTGTTAAAATGTCCATAGAATCCAAAGCAAGCTGTAGACTCACTGGAATACACATCAAAATCTCAGTGACACTTTTTAGAGAAGTAGAAAAAAATGCTAAAATTCAATATAGAAACACAAATGACTTTGAATAGTCAAAGCAATATTGTGAAAGAAAAACAAAGCTTGAAGCATCATGCAACCTGTTTTCAAAATATATTACGAAGCAATACTGATTAAGACAGTTTGGTACTGGCATGAAGGCTGATGTATAAATCAATGGAACAGAATAGAGAACCCAGAAATAAAACCATGCATATAAAGTCAAGTGATCTTTGACAAGTACACCAAGAATTCACAATGGGAAAGGATGGTGATGAGGAAAATAATTGTGCTCTTGTGTGCTCAGTCGCACAATCATGTCTGACTCTTGCAACCCCGTGTACTGTAGCCCACTGGGCTCCTCTGTCCAAGGTATTTTTCAGGCAAAAATACTGAAGTGGGTTGCCATTTCCTCCTACAGAGGATCTTCTTAACCCAGGGACTGAACCCGTGTTTCCTGTGTCTCCTGCACTGAAGGCAAATTCTTTACCCACTAAGCCAGTGGGAAGTTGGAAAAATAAATACATGAAAAGAAAAAAAATTAATCAGAATTTACATAAAAATTAGCTCAAAAATTAAGGACTAAGCATAACACCTGAACCTAAAACTCCTACAAGAAATCATAAGGCAAAACTTCTTTTACTTAAATATTGGCAGTGACTTTTGGATATTATACCAAAAGTATAGGCAACAACAACAAAAAAGACAAGTGGGACCACAACGAACTAAAAAGCTTCTGCAATAGCAAAGGAAACAACCAACTGAATCAAAAGTCAACCTACAGAATGGGAGAAAGTATTTGTAAATCATATATCTGATAAGGAGTTAATTTCAAAATTATATAAGGAACCCCTATAATTCAATAGCAAAAGTGAAATAACTATCAAAAATGCACAATGGACTTGAACAGACATTCCTTCAAAAAAGACATACAAATGGCAACAGGTATATGAAAAAGCTATCAATAATTATCAGAGAAATGTAAAACAAAAGTGAGATACCATCTCATAGCTGTTGGGATGGCTATTTCCTGCCCAAAACAAAGGGTGAGTATGAGTTAGCATGTGGAGAAATATGAACCCTGTATATGGTTGGTGGGATGTCAAATACTGTAGCATCTATGGAAAATAAAGTTTCCTCAAAAAATGAAAAATAGAACTATCATAAAATCCAGCAATCCTACTTACATATATATTGATATATCCAAGAAATTGAAATCAGGATCTTAAAGAGATATCTGTACTCCCATGTTGAAACAGCACTATTCACAATAGCTAAGATATGCATGACCCAAATGAATATTGACAGATGAATGGACAAAGGAAATGTGGTGTATGCATACAAGGGGATATTATTCAGCCTTCAAAAAGAAAGGAATCTGATTTGCAATGACATGCTAAGTCACAGAAGGACAAATGCTATAAGATTTCACTTATATGGGCCATCTTAAATAGTCAAAATCTTAGGAAAAGAGAAAACAATAGTGTTTGCTGGGGACTGAGGGTAGAGGGAAGTGAGGAGTCATTCATTGGGTATAAAGTTTGAGTTATGCTAGACGAATTAGTTCTAGAGATCTGCTGTACAACATAGTGCCTATAGATAATGGTATAGTGTTATTATGAGTATCAACATTTGTTCAGAAGGTAGAATTTCTGTTAAATGCTCTTCCAACAATAACAAAATCCCAACCAAACAACAACAAAGGGGCATAAGGAAAGTTTGAGACAAATTGGATATGTCTATTGAATCGGATATGTCTATTACTTTGATTGAGGCTGATGGCATCGTGAATGTTTGCCTATGTTCAAACACTTCAAATTATACATTTTATATAATTATGTGTCTTTATTTGTATATTAATTATACCTTAATAAAGCTATTTTAAAAAGAGCAGGGGCTCAGATTTCACTAAGCATCCATAGTTTGTGGACAACTGCTATAAACCCTGACATAGGAGTTTTTATGTTTGTTCATTGTCAAATGTCCATATCTAGAACAGAATTTGGTACACAGAGGCACTGTTAAATGATCTAGAAAATGAAAACACATGACAACTTAAAAGAGAAGTTCAATAAAGGTTGATTTACAGGAATACCTGCATTCATTCACAGATGTGAGAATTGTTTTGTATGGGGGAGATTTCAAGAAGGCTTTATTTTTTAATAGTTTGTAATTTTAAAAATCACTGTTTATAACTGCAATTCATAAGTAATAAAGATTGAGAGTTTTTAGAATTCTTAATTGTATAATGTAATCATCATGGAAAAGTTGTTAGCTTGACAGATGGCTTTAAAAAGTTTGAGTATGTTACCACCTCCAAGCAGGGAATTGCAAATGGTATTATGTTAGAGCCATAGACTGTCTCTCTCCTGGTGTTAAGCAAGTTTTCCTATCAAACTCTGACTGTTTGTGGATGCCCTGTAAGCCATCTCCCTTGACCAATCTTTTTTCTTACAAATAAATGGTGATGAGAAAGTTCAACTCCAAATCAGTTTCCTATCATCTAATATTTTTCAGCTCACCCCCTCAAAAATTTAAACTATATAAAAACTTTACACCTAAACATCTATTTATATGAAAGTGTAGTAAGTTACGGTAATAAATTGCATTATTTCACTAACTGGCCATATTAGGAAACACACAGACACACAAACACACAGACATACACACATCCCATTTGTCCCCTACCTAAATGAGGAGTAAAAGGTTTCTCTCACAGGAAACCCACGTCTGATTAAAAACAAGAAGCAGAAATTTTCACTCGCCTGAAAATTTTTAAGTGTATTTTAATACTAGTATAAATGAACTACAACAAAGTTTATATTTATAACCATGTGAGAGTCTGCCTTCTTAGCTGCAGGTCATATGAACTGGGAAAAAAAGAGTCTTAGATTATGTTATTGTTTATTGTGAAATAATTTAATGGTAACAATATATACACTGTTACAGTAACGGTATTATTAAAACTCTATCAAATCAAGGTTATAGTGTGGAATTCTGGCTTCACCAGTTGGTTTAGAAACAGACTAATTAAATTACTCCATTCAGATAATAACACTAATGAAATAGATATTTACACAGTGCTTGTCCCGTAGAGTCTGCCACGGTCATTTTTCAGGGTAAAGAAAGATCTAATCAAGTATGTATATTTTTCAAAGTATATATGTTAATTTGAAAGCCGAGTAAGTTGCAGAAGTGTTTCAGGATCAATGACTAAAAAGAGAGGACAAAAAGCTTAGTCCTTGGCAAAGTAGAGTTGGGAATCATTAATCATTTTAAAGTAAATGTTTCTCTACCTGAATCTCTGCCAAAAGCCTTGACAGAATGCAGACTTCTAGAAGATCCAAACCTGCTGATGACAACAATGTTTGTTATACAGTATGCAATATTACAAAGGATCCTTTCAATACTTGAGTTTTTAAAAAGATGCCTGTATCCAGGATTTCTGATAAAGCTTACAATTGTTTTGAGTGATATTCAGTTTTAATATACGAGGCTTCATGCCATTACATGCACCAGTTCCATCCTTCATGCTGCATTGGAAGGCTCAGCTAAACCAACTGGGGCAAATTCTAGAAGCCTCTTGCCAATGATGACATGGCTTCCTGTCTAGAATCTCTAGTGTATTCTCATGTAGTCTGACTTACAAAGAAGCCAAGTCATAGGAGATTCAGATAATTTTTGAACCACACCTTGCTTTTTTAATCCGCAGAGGTTGATAGAAATAAATGCTGTGAACTATTTCATGCTCATATTGCCTCATTCATAATGTGATTGTCACATAAAACTATCTGCCCACCCTTTACCAGGAAGAATCTTTGCCTGCTCCTTCATCCATCAGGAGAAAGCACTCCAAATATAAATTTCCTGGCTGCTTTACAGGTCACTACCTATTTTGATTGAGAAAGTGGATGACAAAGCCTTTCAAGTAACGAAGGTTTCCATTAAAGGCCATTTTAACTTGAAATGTTACAGTTAAGCTTTTTGATATGCAGTCTTCTAGAGATCAAAAATTTAGATATTAGAATTTTTTTCAAAACAGAGTAAAGAATGAAATATGTACATTACATAATTACAGAACTTCCAAAGTACTGATATTTCTCCTGGAGAATCAATTTCTGATGCCCCTGCCCAGAACACATAACAAAACAAACAAATATGGAAATGCCATTTATATATCTGTATATTACTTTTGTAGATAGAAAAAAAGCCTGGCTTGATAACATTCTAAAAAAATACAGCTCTCTGCTGCTTATTAGTTGCTAATTTGTGTCTGACTCTTGAGATCCCATGGACTACAACCCTCCAGGCTCCTCTGTTCATGGGATTTTCCAGGCAAGAATACTGGAGTGGGTTGTCATGCCCTCCTCCAGTGGATCTTCCTGACCCAGGGGTTGAATCCATGTCTCCTTCATTGGGAGGCAGATTCTTTACCCCTGAGCCACCAGGGAAACCCCAGAGTTCTCTAGATCTGGACATCTATATCTGATACCTCCTGGATATACTCTTCAACTTGGGATAGAGTACAAAAAAGATCTGTTAGAAAAATGACTGCACTAAAATTATAGTAAGCAAGTCATACATAATTTACTATACATTAGAGTAGAATTATACAACAAAATTAAACTTTTGAATGATATAGACCAAAATTTTTATGTTTCATCATTATGAATTGTTAAAATCTTTAGTTATGAAACAATGAATTCCTGGCACTACTAGTTTGAATGTCTCCAATTTATCTTCCTCAATTATTAGCAGTGTTTCGATATTCTCTCTTCATTCTTGTACCACTGCAGTTTAGGTTAAATTGTCATTTCTATGGATAAGAACTTTTATTATTATTTTAGAGCACTCTTGATTTTTAATCTACAGTTGTGAAAATTTCTCTTCAAGTACAGAGTTAGTTTTTGAAAATTCAGTTTTCAGTGGTACTTTGGTTCCCTGAAAAGCACACTGCAAAACTCTTGCCAGTATATACTTATTACAGAATAATAGTATCACTATTTCTGAGACCCTGTGGTAGGTTCATGAATTTAATTTCTGGCCAGGTTTGTTTTCACAAAGTGTCCTGTTCCACTTTGAATCAGACTTAAACTCAAACTCAATTTAAGCAATTTGTTTAGAAAATGTTGTATGTCTTGTTCTCTTTCCAGGGTTATAGCAGGTTGGGCTATTCAAGCCAGTTCTCCCATTGAAACCAACAACAGATGCTGGATAAAATATTTCATGACTACCTTTCAAAAAACATAAAAACTCTGACGAGGTAGTAAGGAATTAGCAAACCAAAGTTGAAGGAAATCCTGGAGCCAAAGAGGGAACAGAGTACAAAAACTGTTTTTGCCTAAGCTGCAGTGATTAATCAAAGCTAATTTGCACTTTAGTTTTGATGGCTTAACCATGAGGGGAACAGAAGTCAAAGCCCCAAATCTGTCAACCACACAATTTTGATAAGAGATTATTCCTACATTAAGCTAGGGCTTCAGAGAACTACAGTATTAGAGTAATGGTAAGTCAGAAATGAATCTGCCTTCCACTCCCTGAATATGAGGTAAAGTTGCCATAGCAATGTGTAGAATAGAATACAAGGGGAGGGGGGCCCTAAAAAATGATAATTATAGCTAAGTTGAATAAAAGATTTGTAGCCCAGATTAATATCACTTGGTAGTTATAAAATAACCTATAGAATGTGAATACATTTCATAGTGTTCAAAGAGTGGTAGTGCCCTTAGTTGCCTGCAAAAATAAAAAAAAAACAAATCTCTAGAGAAGGATCCCTTTAAAGTTTTTAAAAAAATATTCACATATGTAATATTTCAAGGCCATGAGAAGCACACAGTTGAAAATACCAAGCATATAAGGATTCATTGTATTACATGTAAGAATCAGTAAAAAAAAAAAAAAGAAAAAAAAAGGTAATACAACCTAGCCACAAAGATTATAGATACTGTGTTTAAAAAGTAAGGAGATTGGAAATATCTACATGTGTAAAAATGGCTAAAAGATTTCTTTAAGGACAGAGAACTTCTATCCAACAAGCAGATAAAAAGATGCTTAATATTGTTAACTATTAGAGACATGCAAATCAAAACTACAATGAGATATCATCTCACATCAGTCAGAGTGACCATCATTAAAAAGTCTACAAATAATAAATACTGGACAGGGTATATAGAAAGAACACTCTTACACTGTTGGTAGCAATGTAAATTGGTGAGGCTACTATGGAGAACAGTGGGGATATTTCTTAGAAAACTAAAAACAAAGTTACCATATGATCCTGCCTTTTCATACTGTTCATGGGGTTCTCAAGGCAAGGATACTGCAGTGGTTTGCCATTCTCTTCTCCAGTGGACCACATTCTCCACTCCAGTGGAGTCAGAACTCCCCCCCATGACCCGTCTGTCTTGGTTGGCCCTACATGGCATAGTTCATAGTTTCATTGAGTTAGACAAGGCTGTGGTCCATGTTATTAGATTGGTTAGTTTTCTGTGATTGTGGTTTCAGTCTGTCTGCCCTCTGATGCCCTATCTCAGGGCCTACCATCTTACTGGGGTTTCCCTCACCTTGGATATGGCGTATCTCCTCAAGGCCCCTGCTATTGACCTTGGGTGTGGGATATCTCTTGTCAGATGCTTGCTGCTCCAGCACCATGCAGGAGATGGCAAGAGTGAATGTAGACATTTTAGGAATCAGTGAACTAAAAATGGACTGGAATGGGTGAATTTAACTCAGATGACCACCATATATATACTACTGTGGGCAGGAATCCCTTAGAAGAAATGGAGTGCCCTCATAGTCAACAAAAGAGTCTGAAATGTAGTACTTCGATGCAGTCTCAAAAATGATAAAATGATCTCTGTTTGTTTCCAAGGCAAACCATTCAATATCATGATAATCCAAGTCTATGCCCCAACCAGAAATGCTGAAGAAGCTGAAGTTGAACGGTTCTATGAAGACCTATAAGACCTTTTAGAACTGACACCCAAAATGATATCCTTTTCATTATAAGGGACTAGAATGCAAAAGTAGGAAGTCAAGAAACACCCAGAGCAACAGGCAAATTTGGCCTTGGAGGACAGAATGAAGCAGGGCAAAGGCTCAAAGAGTTTTGCTAAGAGAACTCACTGGTCATAGCAAACACCCTCTTCCAGCAACACAAGAGAAGACTCTACACAGGGGCATCACCAGATGGTCAACACCAAAATCAGATTGATTATATTCTTTGCAGCTAAAGATGGAGAAGCTCTCTATAGTCAGCAAAACCAAGACCGGGAGCTGACTGTGGCTCAGATCATGAACTCCTTATTGCTAAATTCAGACTTAAATTGAAGAGAGTGGGGAAAACCACTAGACCATTCAGGTATGACTTAAGTCAGATCCCTTACAATTATACAGTGGAAGTGGGAAATAGATTTAAGGGACTAGATCTGATAGAGTGCCTGATGAACTATTGACGGAGGTTCCTGACATTTTACAAGAGACAGGGATCAAGATCATCCCCAAGAAAATGAAATGCAAAAAAGCAAAATGGCTGCCTGAGGAGGCATTACAAATAGCTGTGAAAAGAAGAGAAGCAAAAAGTAAAGGAGAAAAGGAAAGATAAACCCATGTGAATGCAGAGTTCCAAAGAACAGCAAGAAACAATAAGAAAGCCTTCCTCAATGATCAGTGCAAAGAAATAGAGGAAAACAATAGAATAGGAAAGACTAGAGATCTCTTCAAGAATATTAGATGCTCAACATCACTCATTATCAGAGAAATGCAAATCAAAACTACAATGAGGTACCACTTTACACCAGTCAGAATGGCGGCCATCCAAAAGTCTACAAGCAATAAATGCTGGAGAGGATGTGGAGAAAAGGGAACCCTCTTACACTGTTGGTGGGAATGCAAACTAGTACAGCCACTATGGAAAACAGTGTGGAGGTTCCTTAAAAAGCTGCAAATAGACCTGCCATATG
>ML661885.1:27213240-27224671 GCA_007570785.1 Antilocapra americana
AGACTTGTGGACTTTGTGGATGAGGGTAAGGGTGGGATGAGATGGGAGAAGGGCATTGAAGCATGTTAATTGTCATGTGTCTAATCAATCGCCAGCCCAGGATTGATGCTCGGGACTGGTGCAGCGAGATTTCCCAGGGGGGAGGGAGGAGGGAGGGGGGACCCGGAGGGGAAGCATATGTAAACCCATGGTGATATCATGACAATGTATGGCAAAAACAATAATAAAAAAAAAATTTAAAAAAAAAAAAAAAAGCACATGAAATGAACTATAAAAAAAAAAAAAGAATATTAGAGATACCAAGGGAACACTGCATGCAAAGATGGGCTCAATAAAGGACAGAAATGTATGGACCTCACAGAAGCAGAAGATATTAAGAAGAGATGGCAAGACTATACTGAGACCTGTACATAAAAGATCTTCATGACCCAGATGATCATGAAGTTGTGAACACTTACGTAGAGCCAGACATCCTGGGATGTGAAGTCAAGTAGGCCTTAGGAAGCATCACTACACACAAAGCTAGTGGGGGTGTTGGAATTCCAGTTGAGCTATTTCAAATCCTAAAAGATGATGCTATAAAAGTGCTGCACTCAATATGCCAGAAAATACAGAAAACTCAGCAGTGGCCACAGGAATGGAAAAGGCCAGTTTTCATTCCAATCCCAAAGAAAGGCAATGCCAAAGAATGCTCAAACTACCACACAATTGAACTCATCTCACATGCTATCAAAGCAATGATCAAAATTCTCCAAGCTAGGCTTCAACGATACATGAAGAGTAGATTTCCAGATGTTCAAGCTGGATTTACAAAAAGCAGAGGAACCAGAGATGAAATTGTCAACATCTTTTGGATTATCAAAAAGCTAGAGAGTTTCAGAAAAACATCTATTTCTTTATTAATTATAACAAAGTCTTTGACTGTGTGGATCACAACAAACTCTGGAAAATTTTGAAAGACATGGACATAACAGACCACCTAACCTGGCTCTTGAGAAATCTGTATGCAGGTGAGGAAGCACCAGTTAGAACTGGACATGAAACAGCAGACTGGCTCCAAATCGAGACATGAGTATGTCCAGGCTGTATACTGTCATCCTGTTTATTTAAATTATATGCAGAGTACATCATGAGAAATGCTGGGCTGGATGAAGCACAAGCTGGAATCAAGATTGCTGGGAGAAATACCAATAACCTCAGATATGCAGAGGACACCACCCTTATGGCAGAAAGTGAAGAACTAAAGAGCCTCTCAATGAAAGTGAAAGAGGAGAGTGGAAAAGTTGGCTTAAAGCTCAACATTCAGAAAACTAAGATCATGGCATCTGGTCCCATCACTTCATAGATGGGGAAACACTGGCTGACCTTATTTTGGGGGCTCCATAATCACTGCAGATGGTAACTGAAGACATGAAATTAAAAGACACTCTTTGGAAGGAAAGTTATGACCAACCTAGACAGCATATTAAAAAGCAGAGACATTACTTTGCCAACAAAGGTCTGTCTAGTCAAAGCTATGGTTTTTCCAGTAGTCATGTATGGATGGGAGACTATAAACAAAGCTGAGCACTCGAAAACTGATGCTTTTGAACTGTGGTATTGGAGAAGACTCTTGAGAGTCCTTTGGACTGCAAGGAGATCCAACCAGTCCATCCTAAAGGAGATCAGTCCTGAGTGTTCATTAGAAGGACTGGTGCTGAAGCTGAAATTCCAATACTTTGACCACCTGATGAGAAGAACTGATGCATTTGAAAAGGCCCTGGTTCTGGGAAAGATTGAATGTGGGAGAAGGGGGACAACAGAGGATGGGATGGTTGGATGGCATCAACTCAATGGACATGAGTTTGGGTAAACTCCAGGAGTTGGTGATGGACAGGGAAGCCTGGCATGCTGCCGTCCATGGGGTCTCAAGGAATCATACACAACTGAGCGACTGAACTGAACTGAACTGATATGATCCTGCAATCATACTCCTGGGCATATATTCAGAGAAAATTCTAACTGAAAAAGATACATGCACCCCAATATTCATAGTAGCACTAATTACAATAAACAAGGCACGGAAGTAACCTAAATGCTCATTGAAAGGTGAATGGATAAAGAAGATGTGGCATAAATATATAATGGAATATTACTCAGTCATAAAAAGAAGGAAAGAATGTCATTTGCAGCAACATGGATGGACTTAGAAGTAAGTCAGACAGAGAAAGACAAACATGTGCTATGCTGTGCTTATTTTGCTCAGTTGTGTCCAACTCTTTGTGACCCCATGGACTATAGCCCACCAGGCTCCTCTGTCCATGGGGATTCTCCAGGCAAGAATACTGGAGTGGGTTGCCATACCCTCCTCCAGGGAACCTCACAAACCCAGGGATCGGTGATGACATCCAACCATCTCATCCTCTGTCATCCTCTTCTCCTCTTGCCCTCAATCTTTCCCAGCATCAGGGTCTTTTCAAATGAGTCAGCTGTTCACATCAGGTGGCCAAAGTATTGCAGTTTCAGTTTCAAAATCAGTCCTTCCAATGAACAACCAGAACTGATTTCCTTTAGGATGGACTGGTTGGATCTCCTTACGGTTCAAGGAACTCTCAAAAGTCTTCTCCAATACCACAGTTCAAAAGCATCAGTTCTTTGGCACTCAGCTTTCTTTGAGGTTGAACTCTCACTTCCATACATGACTACTGGAAAAACCATAGCTTTGACTAGAGGACTTTTGCTGGCAAAGTAATGTCTCTGCTTTTTAATATGCTGTCTAGGTTGGTCATAGCTTTCCTTCCAAGAAGTAAACCTCTTTTAATTTCATGGCTGCAGTCACCATCTGCAGTAATTTTGGAGACCAAGAAAATAAAGTCTGTCCCTATTTCCATTGTTTCTGCATCTATTTGCCATGAAATGATGGAACTGGATGTCATGATCTTAGTTTTCTGAATGCTGAGTTTTAAACCAACTTTTTCACTCTCCTCTTTCACTTTCATCAAGAGGCTCTTTAGTTCTTTTTCACTTTCTGCCATAAGGGTGGTATCATCTGCATATATGAGGTTATTGATATTTCTTCCAGCAATCTTGATTCCAGCTTGTGCTTCATCCAGCCTGGCATTTTTCATGATGTACTCTATATATATGTTAGATAAGTAGGCTGGCAATAGACAGCCTTGATGTACTCCTTTCCCAATTTGGAATCAGTCTGTTGTTCCATGTCTAGTTCTAACTGTTGCTTCTTGACCTGCATATAGATTTCTCAGGAGGCAGGACAGGTGGTCTGGTATTACCATCTCTTTATGAATTTTCCACAGTTTGTTGTGATCTGCACAGTCAAAGGCTTTCCTGACCCAGGGATTGAACCCTGGTCTCCTGCATTGCAGGCAGTCTTTATGGTCTGAATGAGGGTGGCAGAAAGGGGCCCAAGCTTCCCTGCCTCTAGGCAAGAGATAATGTAATTTCAACTTAGAATGACAACTCCTTCTTAATAGCCTTCATTCCATCCACCCACCCAAGTTGTCCTTTTTAGCTTGGCCAATGGAAAAAGTCTACAAGATGGCAGAGTAGAAGGACATGAGATCATCTTCTCCTGCAGGAACTCCAAAATTAGAACTCGGTGCTGAACAAGCATTCACAGGAGAATGTTGGATACCACCACAAAAAGATACCCCATGTCCAAGGGCAAAGGAGAAGCCCCAGAAAGATGGTAGGGTGGATGAAATCATGTTTAGAATCAAACCTCAGACCCACCGGAGACCCTAGGAGGGCTCAAATAACCTTGTGCCCAGCAGGACTCAAGAGACCCCATAGAGACTGAATCAGAACTGTGTTTGAGTGTCTCCTGTAGCGGTAGAGTAATCAGTGACCTGGCGCAGGGGAGGGGCCTCTGGGTGCAGCAGACCTTGGTGTGGTATAAGCCCTCTTAGAGGTGGTTGCCATTAACCCCATCATAGAGCCACTAGAACTTACACAGGACTTGGAAACAGCCTCTTGGAGGGCACAAACAAAACCTTATGTGCACCAAGACCCAGGAGAAAGGTGTAGTGACCCTAAAAGAGACTGACCCAGACTTGCCTATGAGTGTCCAGGAATCTCTGGTGGAAGCATGGGTGGGTGGTGGCCTACTGTAGGGTCTGGTGCATTGAATGCATCAGTGCATGCATGGGCCTTTTGAAGGAGGTCTGCATGATCTTAATTACCTCCACCATAATTTGGCCTCAGGTTAAACAACAAGGAGGGAACACAGGCACACTCATCAACAGAAAATTTGATTGAAGATGTACTGAGTATGGCCCTGCCCATCAGAACAAGATCCAGTTTTCCCCTCAGTCAGTCTCTCCCATCAGGAAGTTTCTATAAGCCTCTTATCCTTATCCATCAGAGAGTAGACAGAGTGAAAATCACAATCACAGAAAACTAATCAAATTGATCACATGAACCACAGCCTTGTCTAACTCAATGAAACTATTAGCCATGCTGTGTAGGGCCACCAAAGATGGATGGGTCATGGTGGAGAGTTCTGACAAAACATTCCACTGGAGAAGGGAATGGCAAAGATAGAAACGGGCTACATTTTCTATCTTAAGAAAACTCAAACACTTCAGTATTCTTTCCTTGAGAACCCCATGAACAGTATGAAAAGATAAAAAGATAAAACACTGAAAGATGAACACCCCAGCTCGGTAGGTGCCCAATATGCTACTGGAGGTCAGTGGAGAAATAACTCCGAAAAGAATGAAGAAACCAGCCATTTCATGGTTCAAATACCGGTGACTTTGAAGAGTGGCTAGTTACATAGTTATCCCATATTTGAAGTGACTGTGGTCCAGAAAATGATCATAGGGCTATTCTCATCCCAGATACTAATGACTTGGCACAATATCATATCAGTCTCGAGAATATAGGAAGTTTCATTTGCTTCCAATGTTAGACAAGTAATACTCAGCATTGTTTATTACCACTTAGTGTTACCAAACACCAATGCCCCACTGTCCATACCAAGTCATTATAATCAGATATTTGGAAAATCATTCACACAAAAATACTAAAAGAATAAATAAAATTGAATTTTTGAATTTATAGTAATTGTCTATATGTTATATTCAGGAGAAAATATTTGGTGTGCATTATTATTTTTGTAGACATGTTTTTAAGTATTACTATGATTTGGCTATATATTCAATTAAGACACTAGTTTTTTGTATGCATTTGTGTCTGTGTGTGTTGTGTATGTGTATGTGTCTATAATATAATGTATTCCAGAAAAGAAGGGAGGAGGACATTTCGAAGTGTGTGATTTCTTTGTGCTTCCTGAATTAGATGTTTCACAATATATGTGCACAGCTCTACTCAATACTCTATAATGGCCTGTATGGGAAAAGAATCTAAAAAAGAGTGTATATATATATATGTATAACAGATTCACTCTGCTGTACAAAAGAAAGTAACACAACATTGTAAACCAACTCTACTCAAGTAAAGTTTATTTTTTAAAAGAAAGAATTGACTTTTATATCTTGCACCATAGAAAGCAGCTTTGTATTTGACTCATTTCATCTTTACCAAAATTCTTTATGACTGTTAAGGAGCTTATTGAAAGCTCCATTTTTCAAAAAGCAAGTAAGTAGATATTCAGAAAAATTACGTGACTTACCCAAGGTCATATTACTGCAAGATGAAGTGCTCAGAATGATATGGTTGGTCAGAGACTGTTTCCAAAGCCATTAAGGGAAGACCATTTGGTGTCAGGAGACTGCACTCAATGTGTGGGACTTTCAACATGTCAAACCTTGTAGTCACTGGTGATATAGAGAAAAACAAAGGCAGATACTTTCGTTAAGATGTTCTTAGACAGAGGATGAGTTGATTGGATGGCATCACCGACTCAATGGACATGAGTTTGAGCAAATCTGGGAGATAGTGAAGAACAGGGAAGCCTGGTGTGATGCAGTGCATGGGGTCACAAAGAGTTGGACATGACTTAGCAACTGAACAACAAAATCTTATAAGGCCCTGAAGACCAGGCGGGAGTGGACAGATCACAGTGAGGCTCTGAGAGCCATTAAAAAAGGAAATGAAAATAAATTTCCACATACCTACAGAATGGGTAAAAATGCAAACACTGACAATACCAAATGCTGATGAGGATATAGAGCAACGGAAACTCCTCATTGTTGGTGGCACAGTCACTTTAGAAGAATGCTTGGGAGTTCCCTGCAAAGTTATACATAGTTTTATCACACAGTTCAGTAATATGCTCCTGGGTATTTACCCAAATGAGTTGAAAACACAAAAATCTTGCACACAGAGGCTTATAGCAGCTCTATTCATAAGTACTCAAACTTGGAAGGAACCCAATGGCCTCCAATAGATGAATGGATAAGCAAAATGTGGTACATCCATACCAAGGAATATTTACTCATTGATTAAAAGAAATGAACTATCAAATTACAAAAAGACAGAGAAGAACCTCAAATGCAAATTTCTAAGGGAAAGAAGCCAGCCTGCAATGCTACATACTTTTTGATTCCAATTATATGGCATCGTGGAAAAGGAGAAACTAGAGACAGTAAAAATATCAGTGGCCAAAAATGGTGGAGGGAATGAATAAGTGGATTTTACAGGGATTTTAGGGCAGTGACACTATTCTGTATGCTACTGTAATGTGGATATGAATTTGACTAGATCCACAGAACTGTAAAACAGAGTGAACCCTAATGTAAACTGTGGACTTTAGTTAATAACATTGCACTGATATTGATTCATGAATTATAACAAATGTATGACACTAATGCAAGCTGTTAATAATAAAGGAAACTGTGAATGGGTTGGAGAAGGCGGGGTAAAGGGGAACTTTGTTTCTTAGATAAATCCTTTATCTAAGAAACAAATTTTATTAAATAATAATTTTTGAAAAAGGTCATGGGCAAGAAACAGAAGACAGTGATAGGGGTCAGAAAGCAGGGGGGTGCCCATCCCATTCTTAGGGCTATTATAGATAAGGAGAACCCTTTCTGCCACACCAGAGTGTTTAATGGAATCGCATAAGCGAGAGCATCTGTTCTGGACACTTTAAGAACACCAGTGTATCTCTGGTATTAAGACAGGCAGGTGAGAACTGGATTTTTATCATCTGACTTCAAATCCAGGACCCTTTCTCTACTGCAAGTTACTGATATAATCACCACAAATTACAAAGTGACTATAAACATGGAAGCGAGTTTTGGAGAAATTGGTAAAACGTAAAAGTTATCCTGAAGGAGAACTTAAAAAGTAGATACGGTGTTCAGAATGGACTTTGTTTTATTCAGCTGGTCCACCGCTCTTTTTTTCTTTAAAAAAATATTCTGCAAACAAATTCAAATGTCTGGCAGTCAGACTCATGGCTCCCTGAGGATTTTATGCTCAAGGGGAAACAATAAGGGAATGGAAGGTACCCTGGAATGTAACTTTCCCAGCTAAAAACGTGCTAACTAGATTAGTGTTTTGAATAAACTCCAGTAGATGGAGCGAGAGAGTAGGCAGCAGCGTGTTTTTCTGGGTGCATTTTGAAATAAAGCAGCCGTATTTTCAACAGCTCAGAGTCTGTGTGATTTCTGGCAAGACGTTTAGCAGAGGAGGAGAGCAGACAGTTTTATAGCCTCTGTCACTCTTCTTGGCAGAGTCAGAAGACCCTCTGGTCTATTGGACTTGAGGATTCCTTTCCTCTAGAAATATTTGATGGCAGCCAAGTGATTGCATGTTCCAAGACCCTTGAAAAGGACTCTTCTGCGTCACTCAGATGGTCTGTGTGCTAGCGGGCCTTTCCAGCTCTGTGACTGATGGCAGACAGCTAGACTAAAATCTGTTGAGCTTTTCTGCTTTTGCCAGAGGAAGCTACTAGAGCATTTTGATTTTTTAAAAGGGTACCAAAACAAACAAACAAGAAATATGACTCACACTGAGACAGTAAAACAATATTTTTATTCATAACTGTAAGTGCAACATTTACTAGTAGCTCATCTTGAATTTCTTTTTTTATTTTCAATTAACCACTTTCTAGAATGAGACAGAACAACATAAGGGAGGACAGTATAGAGTTTAAGAAATATCTGACTGAATATACTATGAATTGAGGCTGGATACCTATATAGTTACAGAATTACATTGTGCTGGAGAGCTGTCCCTTTCCTCACACCGCCAAATTGTAAAGGAAAAGTCAGGGGCCCCAGTGAATTTTTTGACTGCCTACCACTTTCTCTAGGAGCCAAGAACCATGGAGCTATGAATTATATGTATTATATATGTATGTGTATATAGTCAGTTTTCTACATAGGATAGTATCTGAATTTATAGTTTCAAGAATAATTCTACTTTCTCATTGAGTAAGTTATTCACATTTTTTCACTATCTGCCAAATCATACTTCTTATTTTTAAGGCAGCTGCTTGCTCTACCTTTCTTACTGTAGCTTCCTTTTTTCCTAAGGTCAACTTTTGATTAATAACATATGAATTGTTTTTGATTTCTTTCCATAATCTGTGAATAGTTACTGCCACAAAGTCACTCAGTCAGGAAACAGTTTGAGGAAAATAGCATATGAATGGGTATATTAAGAAGTATTTAACGCCTATTACATCTCAGGTATAAAGGGATATAAAAGTGAAAAAAAATTAAGCCCCTTTGGGCTGGAGGCTCAAGATCAAAACAGGACAAGCTCATGTGAAGGAATTACATTCATTTAAAACATTGCTGTAATGAAGGTGTGAGTAAGGCATCATGGGAGCTCATAGGAGAAAACCCTTAACTGCCTGGGGGAATATCAAGAAAGGTATTTCACTGGGCCAAGTATTAAAAGATTTGCAGAAATTTATCAATTGGACCAGGGAATAAATGATATTGATGACCATGAAAGTGGCATGGACAAAAGTTAAATAGTATCCGATTTGTGAAAGGGAAGTGATTTGTAATGGTTAGAATACTGGCTAAATGTGGCACGAAGAGGGACATTAGACTTAAAAACACAGGGGGTATAAAACTTGAAAGGCTTTAACAGAATGCCTGAGGATCCAAACTTAATGCACTGCTGTCCAATAGCATTTACTGCAATGATAGAAATGTTCTATAACCTGTATTGACCGATATGGCAGAGATTAGCTACATGAAGTTGTTTATTAGCTAAAATGCGGCTATTGAGACTGAGGCAACTCATTTTTTATTTTGCTTAAATTTAGATTTAAACAACTGCTTCTGTAGTAGCAACTGTATTGGAGAGAGCTGGATTTGAATACTGGCATAACTGTTAAAAAAATTGTCATTAATAGCATCGAGTGAGTTGATTTAAAATTAATGCAAAAATAACATGGATTTTAATAATTCCATTAGAATATGTGGTTCTCTTAAAATTAAATATCTTTCCCTTTCTCGCTCCCCGGCCATCTTGGCGGCTGCTCTTGGTTGGGGGCCTCCCGCATCTAAGGCAGGAAGATGGTGGCCGCAAAAAAGACGAAAAAGTCACTGGAGTCGATCAACTCTAGGCTCCAGCTGGTTATGAAAAGTGGAAAGTACGTGCTGGGGTACAAACAGACTCTGAAAATGATCAGACAAGGCAAAGCGAAACTGGTCGTCCTCGCCAACAACTGCCCAGCCTTGAGGAAATCTGAAATAGAGTATTATGCCATGTTGGCCAAAACTGGTGTCCATCACTACAGTGGCAATAATATTGAATTGGGCACAGCATGTGGAAAATACTACAGAGTATGCACACTGGCTGTCATTGATCCAGGTGATTCTGATATTATTAGAAGCATGCCAGAACAGACTGGTGAAAAGTAAATCATGTACAATTTTTCTTTAATAAAACTGGCCAGAGCTTGTTTTAAAAAAAAAATAAATATCTTTCAATATCACCACATATTACCTTGCAGTTATGTTCATTTGTGTAAGCAAAGCAGTTGCAATGGCTCACTAGGTCGTTCACTGGTCAAGGTGTGGCCGGCTCTTCATGATTCTATAAATTGCAGCGTGCCAGGTTTCCCTGTCAATCACCATCTCCTGAAGTTTGCCCTAGTTATCATTAACTAGGATAAGAATGCTTTTCTAGACAAATGAGCATGAGAAAGTATAGATAATACAATACATTTACCTGAAGTCTGCACTCTGTACTTAAGGAAGTTATGCACCTATGTTTGGGGTGGGGGGAATTTTTTTTTTTTTTTTTCGAGAGAAGTGATTCTTATCAAAATAAGGAATCCCTGTAGAAGAGAAACATTTTCCAATAATATACAGATCTACCCAAATCATTTTGAAATCACTGGCTTATTGAATTCATAGTATCTGCGAGTGAATGATGAAAAAGACCAAGCTTGGTGAAAATACAGCCTCTGAAATCTCAGAAAGTAAGCCTGTGGCAACACTGAAGGCTGGCTTGCTCTTCAGTTCCCTTGGTAGATTTTACTGAAGTTGATCCTCTCTTTCTTCTCTGTTAACTTGGCTGGCTGCCTATTTCACTGGCAGGTATGCCTAGCAGCACATGTCTTTTGGAAAGACAGGAAATGCTTAAAACCAGTACTAACAGCGAGGATCGCAAAAGAGAAAGCACTTAGAATGGGCTTCTGATCAGTTTGGAAATTCATGTTAAAATGAAACATTGGTAAATTCAATTTGAATTCCTACTCTTTCTTTTCTCCTAGTTTTCTACTGCTATTCATTAAATTATTACAGCTTAGTTTCTAAGATGTTAAAATAATACCTGTGTATTATCTTCATTTTTGGAAATTAGAAGTTCAGTCACAGTGCAGCTGAATTCTCATTTAGGATTACACAAGGTCAAAATCAGATATTGGAGAAGCTGCATTCTCATTTGGAGTTTAGGGTCCTGTTTTACAACCACTTAGATTGCTCGTAGAATTCAGTTCCTTGCAGTTGTGGGACTGAAGCTGTCAGCTTCCAGGAAGGTCTATGATATCCTGCCTTGTGGCCCTCTTTATGACTTGTGGGTTTATGAGTAGTTAACTTCTTCTAAGAGCTAATCTGATTTACTCAGGCCCATCTAGAATAATCTCTTTTTGTTTAATTCAAAATCAATTCAGGATTAAGGTTCAAGAGGAGAAGGTTGCACAGGCATATGGACCAGGGATATCTAGGGATTCCATCTACCACTCTTGGTCATGGCACCCTACTCATATCTGTATTCTAACACATTATTTCCTTCATATTACTGAATATGCTTATATACCTGTCTTTTCCATTAAAGATAGTGATAATATTACAATAACTTCATCTTTCATGATAGGATCCACAACAATGTTTTACAGAAGGAAGGAAGGCTCTTTTCTCTCTTTTTTATACAATCAGTACAGTGTCTTATATATAGTAATTTCTCAATAATTGGTAATTACTTTTATCCTGTTTTTATTTATCCTCAAATATATATATGTATATATATATATATATATATATATATATATATA
>ML661885.1:27224771-27320775 GCA_007570785.1 Antilocapra americana
ATATAAATTTACCTTCACAATCAAAGAGATAGTAAAGATTAATTTGTTGTAAAAACAAGACAAAAATGCATTTTGAAGTCAATTGGGAATTCTTGATGTATAAGGAAGAGTGTTTTGTGATGAGACTGACAGATTGAGATAAAACTAAGAAATAAATCACTGACACAGATAAACATAAAGGAGATGGAAATCTGTGTAAAGATGAATTACCTCAAAGGTTATGCATTTTATAGCTATATTTGGATTTTTGCAAAATAGCAACTTTCCATAGTTTCCATTTCTTTTGTTATTCTTCTTTTTGCTGATTGGCAAAACATAGCTTGCTTTACAAAGAATTTAGAAAATGTTTAATAATCATTTAGTCATTTTTTAAGGTCTCCAATACATCTCAAAGTAGAGGAGAATGTTACTGGAAATATGTGGAAGATGCCAAATTAGAGGATGAATTGTGTGTGTGTGTGTGTGTGTGTGTGTGTGTGTGTGTATTTGTGAAGATTAACAAACTTTTAAAAATGATGTAAAATATTGACTTATGGGGAGGAGAGTCTTCCTTAGCCTGAAGTACCTGTTATGACCTTGTCTGCAGTAGCTACCTTAGAAACACTGATGATTCTCCTCAAGACCTATCTGCACCATTTATCTTAGTTTTTAAACCTACCATGAAACTCAAGACTCAGCAATGCTCAAAAGATGAGGAACAAAGTGTGACCTTCCAGGAAGTGTGCTGTACTACATACTGAAAGAACTGCATAGCTGCATTATTTTCAATTTATATAGGTAGAATTTTGTGCAATGTGTGGCAAAGGATATTAAGAATATAATGGGGGGAGAAGCATAAAGTTGAATCACACTAAATTTATTGGTATGGGCTTATTAGTCAAGGTTCTCTAGGAAAGCAGAAACTATAGGACTAATTTGTCTATCTATCTATCTATCTATCTATCTATCATCTATCTATCTATTAATTTATCTATCCTGGGCCTTAATATCAATAGATACTGTAGCCATGGGCCAAAAAATTACCTTGAATTTTCCATTGTGCACTGGGTCTTGTTTGACCCACAAACCCACAAATTTGGGCAGGGACAGTAGGATTCCATTATGAGCTGAAGGTGGTTATGAGAAATCATACTTGAGCAGGCCTTGAGTGAATAAGTTGCCAGAGGAAGTAGCCCAGATACCTAAGGCTGATACTCCTGCTACGTTGCCTTCTATCTCTCAGATTACACTGAGGACCTCATGGGGGATTCCCTATGATGAATTGACTGAGGAAGAGAAAACTCAAGCCTGGCTGACAGATGGTTCTGTGTGATATGCAGGCACCACATGAAAGTGGTCGGTTCGATCTCTATACCTCTTTCTGGGATATTCCTGAAGGGGAGCAGTGAAGGGAAACTGCCCTAGGGGGATGTGCTTAGAGGAATGTACCTGGTTGTTTATTTTGCCTAGAATAAATGATCAAAGTTATGAGTCTAGGCCCATTAATGGACTCAGACCAATTATTTGGCTATATGGTCAGGGACTGGGAAGAAATATAATTAGAAAACTCATAACAAGGAAGACTGAGAAAGAGATTAATACAGCTCTTTCTGAATGAACAAAGATTATAAAGATATCTGTGTCTTTTCTCAATGCTCATCAAGGGGGACCTCAACAGAGGATGATTTTAATAATACAGTGGACAGGAAGATCCAGGGGTACCTGTCAGTCTCTTTTCCCAGCCATACTTGTCACATCCAATGGGCCATCATAGAAGGAGGCTATGCTCACTATGCTCAATAACATGGACTGCTTTTCACTAAGGCTGACCTAATTACAGTCACTGTTGAGTTCCCAATCTGCCAGCAGCAGAGACCAACACTGTATCTGCAACACAGTACCATTTCTTGGGATGATCAGCCAGCTAGCTGATGGCAGGTTGATATCATGACCAGTGGCCCATTGCTCTACTTCTTTTGCCATGAAGTGAGTTCTTTGATCAGAAGTTGTGTAGAATATGGTTCTAGAGAATAAAGCACTTTGTAAGTTCATTGATAGTACTTTTTACAGAAGAATTCTACACAGGGAAGACAAAGCCGTATCCAAAGTTAAGTTTCTACTCACTTCATGGCAAAAGAAGTGGAGCAATGGGCCCCTGGTCATGAAATCCACTGCTGCTGCTAAGTAGCTTCAGTTGTGTTCAACTCTGTGTGACCCCACAGACAGCAGCCCACCAGCTCCACTGTCCCTGGGATTTTCCAGGCAAGAATACTGGAGTGGGTGGCCATTTCCTTCTCCAATGCATGCGTGCATGCTAAGTTGCTTCAGTCATGTCTGACTCTGTGTGACCCCATAGATGGCAACCCATTCCCACCATCCTAAAGCAGTTATTGTTTTAGAATGGTGATATGACATTTCAAAGATTCTGTTGCAATGTCAGCTACGTGGCCATATTTTCAGTGCTGGGCCAGTACTCTGCAGGAGGCTACATATGCTTTATGCTCTGAATCAGCATATGGTATATGTTGCTATTTCTCACTTAGCCACAATCCACTGGTCTAGGAATGAAAGCACAGAAATGGGAGTGGCTCCACTCTGTTACTCCTAGTATTCCACCAGCAAAATATTCACTTCCAGTCCTCACAACTTAAGGCTATGATGGTCTGGACGACTTAGTTCCATTGAGAAGAATGCTTCCACCGGAAGACACAACAATTATTCTATTGGGCTAAAAGTTGAAACACTCATCCAGCCTCATTGCATCTTTGAATCAGCAGGCAAAGTAGGGAGTTATAGTATTGTCTAGGATGACTGATATAACTGCAGAATGGAAGTATGGATGATTTTGTCTGAAACACAAGAGATCCCTTAGGGTATTTTAGTTTTATCATACCCTATGGTTAAAGTGAATGGAAAACTAAAATAACCCAATTCAGGCAGGAGTGCTAATAGTCCAGAACCTTCATGAATTAAGGTTCGGGCCATTTTGCTACGTAAAAAATCACAATCAGCTTAGGTGGTTGCTGAGTGAAAAGAGAATGAAAAATGGGCAGTGGAAGAAGGTCCTCATAAATTCTGACTATGACTGTCTTACTAGATGAAGAAATAAGAACTGTGATAACTATGAGTATTTCTTGAATATTTTGTTATGAGTATGTTTACATATTTGTGTGTGCACGATTGCGTGTTAAGTTGCTCCAGTCATGTCTGACTCTTTGCTATGGACCATAGCCCATCAGGCACCTCTGTCCATGGGATTCTTCAGGCAGGAATACTGAAATGGGTTGCTGTGCCCTCTTCCAAGGGATCTTCCTGATCCAGGGATCCAATCTACATCTCTTACCTCTTCTACATTGATAGGTGGATTCACTAGCACGCCACCTGGGATGCTAACTTAAGATATATTAATAGTAGTTAACAGTATATATATTCTCTGGAGACTCTCTAAACAGTCAGCAAAAACAAGACCAGGAGCTGACTATGGCTCAGATCATGAACTCCTTATTGCCAAAATCAGACTTAAATTGAAGAAAGTAGAGACTATCACTAGACCATTCAGGTATGACCTAAATCAAATTCCTTACAATTATACAGTGGAAGTGAGAAATAGATTCAAGATATATGATCTGCTAGACAGAGTCCCTGAAGAACTTTGGATGAAAGTTTGTGACATTGTACAGGAGACAAACCATCCCCAAGAAAAAGAAATGCGCAAAATGGTTGTCTGTGGAGGCCTTACAAATAGCTGTGAAAAGAAGAGAAGCTAAAGGCAAAGGAGAAAAGGAAAGATACACATATTTGAATGCAGAGTTCCAAAGAATAGCAAAGAGAGATAAGAAAGCCTTCCTCAGTGATCACTGCAAAGGAAGGGAAGAAAACAATAGAATGGGAAAGACTAGTGATCTCTTCAAGAAAATCAGAGATAACAAGGAAACATTTCATGCAAAGATGGGCTCGATAAAGGACAGAAATGGTATAGACCTAACAGAAGCAGAAGATACTAAGAAGAGGTAGCAAAATACACAGAAGAACTATATAAAAAAGATCATGACTCAGATAACCATGATGGTATGATCACCCACCTAGAGCCAGACATCCTGGAATATGAAGTCAAGTGGACCTTAGGAAGGATCACTACGAACAAAGCTAGTGGAGGTGGTGGAATTCCAGTGAAGCTATTTCAAATCCTAAAAGATGATGCTGTGAAAGTGTTGCACTCAATAAGCCAGCAAATTTGGAAAACTCAGCAGTGGCCACAGGACTGGAAAAGGTCAGTTTTCATTCCAATCCCAAAGAAAGGCAATGCCAAAGAATGTTCAAACTATTGCACAATTGCAATCATCTCACACACTAACAAAGTACTGCTCAAAATTCTCCAAGCCAGGCTTCAACAGTATGTGAACCATGAAACTCCAGATGTTCAAGTTGGATTTAGAAAAGGCAGAGGAACCAGAGATCAAATTGCCAACATCTATTGGATCATCAAAAGAGCAAGAGTGAAAGTTGCTCAGTGGTGTCTGACTCATCGTGACCCCATGGACTATATAGTTCATGGAATTCTCCAGGCCAGAATATTGGAGGGGGTAGCCTTTCCCTTCTCCAGGGGATCTTCCCAACCCAGGGATCAAAACAGGTCTCCTGCACTGCATATGGATTCTTTACCAGCTGAGCCACAAGGGAAGCCCAAGAATAGTGGAGTGGGTAGCCTATCCCTTCTCCAGTGGATCTTCCCAGCCCAGGAATCAAATAGGGTTCTCCTGCATTGTAGTGGATTCTTTACCAACTGAGCTTCCAAAAAAACACTTACTTCTGTTTTATTGACTACACCAAAGCCTTTGACTGTGTGGATCACAACAAACACTGGAAAACTCTTAAAGAGATGGGAATACTAGACCACCTTCCCTGCCTCCTGAGAAATCTGTATACAGGTCAGGAAGCAACAGTTAGGACTGTACATGGATCAGTTCTTCTTCTTCTTATTCCCTATTGATTAGATTATTTTCTGCAGTGCTATATGCTTTATTTTTTCCAGTCCATGTTTCATTAACTGAATCAAGGGCATGTCAAGATTTTTCCTCACTTTTCCCCCTTTACTTAGTATATTCTGTCTTACAGTTAACATTAGTTCCTCCCTTCTACTGATCTCTCCTGGTGGCTCAGATGGTAAAAGCGTCTGCCTACAATGTGGGAAACCCAGGTTCAACCCCTGGGTTGGGAAGATCTCCTGGAGAAGGCAATGGCAACCCATTCCAGTATTCTTGCCTGGAAAATCCCATGGACGGAGAAGCCTGGTAGGCTACAATCCATTGGGTTGCAAACAGTCGGAGACGACTGAGCGACTTCACTTTCTTTCTTTCCTCCCATGTACTAGCAATTGGTAGCTTTCGGTTTTAATTTTCTAAGCCATTATGAGATTGTTGTTTCACTGAAAAGGCTTCTCATTGGTCATCTGGATCCAGATGAAGGAGATTTTCTGAGGAGTCACCACCCTATACTCTCCTTTGGAGGACAAGAAGAATTCATTTGACTTCAACTAACATGAATCAACTACTTGCTTTTACTGAATCTTCCCAGTCCAGTCTCTAAACTCTGTTTCTGGCACTGTTTCACTTTGACCATTTCTTTCCATTCTTATTTCTAAAAATACCCTATCCAGCTTAAGTGTCACTTCATTCAGAGATTTTAATTTGCTAATTCAACTAGAAGTGCTTTATTTTTCTTGTGAATCCCTAGAGCTGTGGCGGCAAGTATATTTCTGTTACAAACATCACTAAGAATCATGGCATTCTTCTCCCAAACTGAGCTTTGACCCCAGAATCCTTACTTACAGTGAGACCTATGTAGTTACACTAGAAATGAAGACTAACTGTGATCTTATCGTGTTTCTCAGACCTGAACCTTTATGGAAGCTTCTTGAAGATAAGGCACAAATCATCTTTAGGTTTATATTTCTCATAATATGTAACACAATAATTTGAATGTGTTAAACATCTAATTTAATACAGCTATGTCCCATTTATGGACATAATGACTTGTTCCTCAAAATCAGACAATCTGAATGAAAATGCTAACTAGAATTTACTTTCCCATTATTTATTTGGGAAAAAAAATATAGCAAGTTACCCATCAGCCCCACACGCCCAATTTTTGAGAAACCAGTAAAAAATTGATACACATCTATTAATTATTTTAAAAAAATTCTTCCAGCTCACCAAATGTAATTGATACACTTGTTTTTTTTAAAAAAAAGAAAATAACACTGTTTGGAGTCACATAGACGTTTTTAGTGCCAGCGACATCTAAGATGAATATCCCTATGTTGAGATTTGGCCTGCTTCTCAAAAAGTCTATGTGATTTTGATGTTTTATCAATTCTACTTAGAAAATTACTTTTCCCCATGTAATTTATTTAAGATGCTATACTGAGTTTTAGAACTATAAATGCAAATTTTCTATATAAATATTGGCTGAAAAATACTGTGTTCAAAAATATATAGTCTATAAAGCTGTATTAAAAATATAGCAGCCTTCTACAAAAAATATTTAACTCTACAGATCTTCTGGGTAGTTTTGCTTCATTTGTGATTTAATTCATTTTTTATTCATCCATTCAACTTACATTTATTGATTACCTCTCATAGGCCAAATCTCATGTAAGTATTAGCCATGCAAATATGAAAATATTCAATTCCTGAATATTAACTAATAGTGTAATAAAGGATAAATACATATAGAAAGATAATTACAGGTTAACACAGTCTCTAGTCAATTTGTAGGATCATAGTGGGAGAAGTTACTAATTTTCTTATAGTGATTATTGAGACCTCACATAAGAGGTGGCATATAGTTTACCTTAAAGAAATAATAGGAGTGTGCAACATAGACTGGTAAAAACAATTGAAGATTTATATGAAAGATGTTATGTTTGAAGAACTTTAAGAAGTGTCTAAAGTCTATAATGCAAAATCTGTATAGGTGGATGGAGAGAGATGTGACTTAGAATTAGTGGAAGCCAGATTCTGAATAGTATATCAAATACTCTAGGAGTTTGAACTTTATCTTTTGGTATGAGGGCCAAATGATGTAGTTGATGTTGGCAAAGAGCTTTACTAAGGCTTCACTTTAGAAAGACAGTTGATAACATTGTTGATTATGGATCATAATGGGAAGATATAACTGATAAATATTTTTAAATGCTCTAAGCCCCATGTGCTACAGTAAAAGCTGGTGGCATCAACATATTTTTATGAATTACAAAATATCAATAACTGATCATTCCAATTGTAAGGAATTTCCAAAAATTTATTTCCATGTAATGAAATCTCACTGCAAGAATGAGGTTGCGCAATTACTGAGGAAGAGAATATTAATATTTTGTAAGATGCTGAAACCTTATGATTATGCCTTAGTGCGTCATGAAAATCTTTCAGCTTCTGTTCAGACAAGGATCCTTGAAGCTGGACCTGAAGAAAATTACAGATACATGTCACACCCTTCATAATATCCTCTTTCCCTTTTTTCTCCTTCTACTAAGAGTCTCACCCAAATTCTCAGTGGAATTGACCTCTTGCCACTGTTGTTTAGTCATATCTGTATGTTCCCTCACCCCAGCACTGGTCAAGGACAGGTCAGGTTATTACCCCTGCTAGATCTTTAAATGCAGTGTTGCTGGATTCTGGTTGAAGAGGCCAGAGAGCCAGCCTTGTGTATGCTTCTTCTTGAACCTCTAAACTTCAGTTGAGCAGTTCTTTAAAAGAACACTTTTGACACCCAAGGAGCTTCACTCAATTATTATGCCTCATGTTTCTAAATATCAGGTTAAAACAAGTAGGGATGTGTCAGAGCAAACACTATTCTGAATGTGTATTGATATGAAAAGAAATGTTAGAGAACATTAGTCAAACAGGAGAAAATTAAGTAGCAAATAAATAATTGAGTAGAGAAATATACTCACAATCCATAGTTAAATGCTCAGGAAGTTCTCTTCTCTTGGCTTTAAAACTCATCCCCATGTCTTATGGACAAACAGAAAAATATTAACACCTCAAAGGCATTTGGGATATTTCACTACCATAATGCTCTTTTGAATATAAAAACTTCATACTAAAGTATAATATAGCCAAAATGTATTTATCAATTTGATCAATCTTAATTAACTTTTAAATGTAAAATGTGATTTTGTTTAGAGGAAAATATTGTTGATAAATAACTCTTAATCAGATGTTGTAGTCTTGAAATTCCTCAATTATTAAAGTTGGAGTAAATGATTTTACTCAGAAGTCTACAATTTGTTCAAAACAAGTGCTAAAAAAGACTAATAATTGAAAGAGGAAAATTTTGCTGAAGATTTTTCTTTTAATCTCTAGGAGAATACTTTATTCGGAGAAACCAAAGTCTCCAGTTCTCCTATTTTAGAAAAAAAAAGATAAAATATTGAGAAAATCAGTAAGTTGGACAAAATAGAATGAAATATTTGATGTCTATTGAATGATCAAATCTCTATCTCTCTAAAATAAAAACGAAGAACTGCATAGTTTTCTACTAATTGTATTGTTTCCATTCATATTGAAGTTATTTTATTTTGGTTTATTTGCAATGATGCTGAAATTTGGAGAAAATTATTAGTTTTAAATAACTTGGCTATGTGAAAAATGATATGAGCTTATCCATTCAAAGAGCATTCAGATTTAGAGATTATGTTTGGTTTCATTAAGAGGAAACATGCAAATCTTTCAATTATAATTCATGTTTATCTTTCTTTCCTTTTTAAAAAAATTTGCTGTCATAGGCAAATATACAATTGATATAATTGTAATTAAATACATCTTTATCTAATCACAAATGTAAATGCATGTCTTCTGTTACAGCAATTCCTTTTCTAGGAATTTATCTTACAGATACACTTACACATGCACAGAATAATGTATGTATAAGGGTAGCTTTTGCAGCTCTGAAAAATGTATATCAATAGGGACTGCTCAAATAAATTACTGCAAATCTACCCAATGGAAGGTCATGCAAGTATAAAAAAGAATAAAGAAACTTTATATGCAATGAAATTGGAAGAGCTCCCATTTAGAGTGAAAATATTCAAGGCATAAAAAAGGCTCCCTATGCTAATATTTATGTGCTATAAAATCTACATGTAAATACTTATTTGTGTATAGAATATCTATAGAAGGATATCCAAGAAACTAATAAATAGCAATTGCCTTCTGGGAGAAAACCTGTGTAGAAGTAAAAAAGAAAATTACTTTTTACTGTATACAGATTAATATTATTCAAACTCTGTTCCCTGTGCATTCATTACAACTTTAGAAAAATAGTTTCTAAAAAATAAAAATAAAAGCCATGGTAGCTCTTCCTTTCTTTCTTGTTAATTTAAAATAATATTTTTAAAATGTTTGGGTCTTGGGAAATATACTAAAATAAAAGGTTAATAATATAACAATATAGAGCAATATTTATGCTGACTTTTTTTCTTCCATTATGTAGTCCTAAGTCAGGCTGCCTTTTCCTATGTGAGCAGAAATGTCAGGGTCAGCCTATTTATTTCCGGGACCTTGTGAACTAATGGAGACCACCTTGTGACTATTTCAGTCATGGCAATTGGGCTCTACTGTGAAGTCATTTAAATGCGTAGGGAAAATGTCCTGATCTTTGTGATGTTTGCACATGGAGAAGCATAGTATAGTTTCATAACTGGTGGGTAGCCATTTGATTTCCTTACATATATTTCTGTAACCTTGAAACTTTATTTCAAAACATACGATCAATAGTAACAGGAAAACTCCCTCCATCCAACTGCATCATAGCAGTTCTTCAAATTACTCTATTTTGAATGAGCTGTTATCAGATAAATGAGGTTTTACTGAATATAGCTATTACAAGTATTTTTCAAAATATTCAGAAACGACTATATTTTTACAAGACTTGGCAATTGAGACATATGTTGGCAGAATATTTAAAACATATTTCTAGAGCACTGAAACTTCTCCATATGCAATTACAATCCTTTAGCTATTGGCATTGTTTCCTGAACAGTCATTTTATTTAGTTTACATTTCTTATCAGAGTATATTTGGTTCAAGACAACAATTTCTCAAACATTTAGAAAATAAAAATATATCCTTTTTTCAGTTTCTACTCCCCCATTTTTTCTTAAAATCTTGACAGTTCTACACTTGGCATATAATCAAGTGATATGATTTTCTTTTTGATTGCCCCATTTTTCACATGGTTAGAGGGAAGGCTGAGTGATTTTAGGTAAATCCTAAAATCCTAATTTGACTCTTAATATTTGTTCTTGTCCCACAGAGTAAGTTGCAATAATTCCTGTGTAAGATTAGGTTCTCCTTCAACAGCTTGGGCTCCAGAATGCACAAGCCTTTATATTTGCATTAAGAGATATCTTTATGGATCACTGCTGTAGGAAAAGATTTTGTTTTCCCTCATGGAAGCTATCACATTCCCTTAAATTTTCAATGAAAAGGGGGAAAAAAAAAAGAGAATTTGAGTTGATTTCTGTTCCAGCTATATATAGTGAAGAATGGATGGTTCACATATTTTGTTGCCATCCTGATCAACTGTCTCAGGGACAGGCATACTGCTCTGCAGAGATTTGTCATCTCTGCTGCTAGAAGTGGCAGCAGCTGGTAAGTTTTTAATGATCCATTCTCTCAATAATAATAATAGTAATAAATTAGAATTTTATCTTCTAAATACCTTGATGCACATTTATAAGAGACTATGGTATGGCAACACACTCCAGTATTCTTTGCTGGAGAATCCCCAAGGACAGAGGAGCCTGGTTGGCTACAATCCATGGGGTCGCAAGGAGTCAGACACGACTGAGAGACTCAGGACAGCACAGAGAGATTTTGCTGACTGTCCGGTGGTTAAGAATGCATGCTTCCACTGCTGGTGGCACAGGCATCCATGGTTGAGGAACTAAGATTCCATATGCCATGGTTAATGTACCCAAAAATAACTAATTAAATAAATAAGGAATATTAAAACATTTTTGAAAAGAGAATAGATGTTTTACAGTCAAAATTCAGACGAGTGCTTTTTTAAATTGCTTTTGTCTTTATTTTTTAACATGTGAACTTAATTTGATTGTGAAACTCACATTTTCACATACCGTGTAACATGCTTAATATAGAAACCTACAGAAAACAAAGTCACTCTGGTTTACCAAATGTCTTCCTCCCAAGGGAGGCTGTCATATGCACCATTGTTTGGACTTCCCTCTGCTGCAGTGTTTCTTGTTCTGCCTGACTTAGGGCTCTATAGGTTGACATCCACAGCTAGTTTACCTAGTCCTTGTGGTCTCTGGTTATGTGGTCTCTCCTCCTGTCCCAAATTTTCAGCCAAAGTCTATTCAGTCGAAAGCAGATCCTCTAAGTGTGTGTCTTCCTCCTCTCACCCTTTGGGAGTTGTGTGATCTCATTTGCCCTCCTTACCACTATTGGGCCCACAGGAATTTGCAGGTGTGTCCTTAAATTCATCCATGGAAACACCCCTTGCCCTCCTTACCTTTCTTGGGCCCACAGGTCTTTGTAGGTGTGTCCTTAAGTTCATCCATGAAATACTTCTTTTATCTCTTTTTAATCTCTCTCCAGATTTTGTCTTGACATCCAAGCACCTCTGCAGATAAAGAATTTCAAAAAGCTTGAAGTTTTCTTAGATGTTTCCTGTGATACAAGATATGCATTTTTCTCTACTGGGATTTTACCAATCCCTTCTGGGTATCTGTATTCTATTTTCTTTTCTCTCCCAAGTAACTAGGTCAAGACTCAAAAGATGGGATCTGACTCTTGAATCCAGAGAGCATTGAAACTTTTAACTATTACCTTCAAATTATCGTCAAACTTCTTCCTTGTCCAGAGGTGTGTATGTGTTTATTTTTTTTTCCCCCTGTGTAGCAGGGAAGCTGTTCTTTTGCTGCCATCCTCAGTTCTTTACTTTGTGCTTCTTTCATAGACTTATTTAGTCCTCTAGGCTCTGCCTCCTGTTCTTTGCAGACAAGTCTTTTTTGTAATTCAAAACCACAAACTGAAAACTGTCCCCATAATAAATGCCTGGGGTCTTACATATGAATAACTCTTTGGCTTTTAAACAATTGTGTTTGTGTATTTCAAAATCCATTTAGCTTCTCAATTGAGATCTTTGTTCTAAGAAATACTTGGCTGCCCTAATCAGGACCCCAAGCCTGATAGTCCTACCATTTTAATAGTGCTAGAAAAGGATAAGAGTAATAGGAAAGGGGGGAAACAGAGAGCTGAATGTCAAACTGTCATTTGCTATACATTCATGCATCTCATTTGTTTGTAGAATCACACAGCAGTACATTTGTAAAGAATACAAAAGTTTTCATTACTACATCTTGCAGACAAAGGAAGAGTCTAAGACATTATTTTTCTTTGGGATCACACATCTGACAAAATCAAACTAGAACTTAGGTCCCTTGAGTTCTTGTCATATGTCATAGTAATCCTCTGATATACTTTGCTATCTATTTCATTTTTGTCTTAGCTGTCCTAAGCCCCCGAGAATAGACTTTTAAAAATTATTTGCATGAACAGTCTATATTTGGTGTGGCAGAGGAAAGGCAAAAAATGATGTAGTAAGTAAAATAGAAATATCCAGAATTTCAGGTTTATGCACAACATACCTAACAACTTTCCATGTTTTATCTTTTAAAATAAGATAGCATCTCTGTCCTAGTAAGCCACCTGAAATCCACATTGTTAGATTTATAAGTGTATATAGTTTGTGTATAGTTTGTTAGATTTATAAGTGTATAGTACACTGAAAAAAAAAACCCAAAAACAGAAGACTGACAAACTAACAAGTCATCTTAACTACAGCATTTCATTGTTAAACTGTAGTCATGCAGGTTGTATATATATATATGCTCAGTAGAAAAATAGACATGACTGAAGCAACTTAGCAGCAGCAGAGAAATAAGTGGGTGCTACATACACTGTATCTATAGATTTTTTGTAGGAATTGGGTATTATCTTAAGTGCAATGAGAAGCTACTGGAAATTATAAACTAGGGAATGAAGTGGTTTGATGACCATTTCTTAAAAGATAAACCTAACTGCTGAGGAGAGACCAACTTGAGAAATTTCTTCGACAGAGCCAGGATGTAAAGATGAGCAGAAGCAGAAGAGAGGCTGCTACCGCTGTTCATACACCAGATCCCTCTAGTCTGAAGGGGGGCAGGGAGAAAGGAAACAGAAGCGGTCAAGTTAGGATGTGTGCTGGAGACAGAGTGGACCAGACTTCTGCGCTCCTTACCTGGGTTCAGTCTACAGAGGTGTATGAGAGGCCAAGAATGCACCATAATTTTCCTGTGGCTAAACACAATTAATTCTGCTTCTCTACTGATTTAATATGAAGCCAGCAAAAAAAAAAAAAAGAGTTCAACCTGCAGCAAATATAAAATGCTTTAATACCACATACTCTAATAGACTTGATTATTCAGTATTATTTTGAAAGTCACAATGTTTAGAAAAATCTTTCAACTAAATGTTGGCACACTAAAATAGACAGTTAATTTATGATTATCATTAATATTAGTATTGTTTTCAGGCCATTGGAATTGGACTTCCCTTTTTTCTCTAGTCCAAGAAGAGTTTATTTTTGTTGATCTTCTTGGCCTGGTGTAAAATCTGTCTTTTGAGATTGGCATTCCCCAGTGACTAAGTGGTGAGTTATGCTGTCTGGAAAGTTATTGTGAGTTCCACTGTGGTTTTGGTTCAGTAGGTTTTTATGTATTTTTACAAATTTTGTACATACACCCAGAGGCTTTTTGGCACTGGCTACATTTTCACATTCAAGAAAATAAATATGAGCCATTTAATGGTCTCCAATTCTAGATTCAGCTTTTTAAATATATTAAAATATGTATATGAGGCATTTTCTGAAACTTGGAATAGGGACTAATTTGGCAAAGATTTTCACTAATATTTCAAAAAAGACCTTTCTTTGCAGCTCACTTGATTATATGTTTTTTAGGTCATGAGAGGTATATTTTGAATTTGAGCTCTGAAACTTAAAGGAAATGTACTTAATATTCTGGAGATATATTTTGCATTTTTAGTGACTGGATAAGACCAATGCTAATTGATTTAACTTATTCCTGGTAAAACTCTCAAGCTTATAGTCAACTTGAATTATGGTCAACTGTAGCAAAATACAAAAAGGTTTATGTGGAAATGAAGAAAATTCACTCTACTTCAGGAACATAAATGGTATATTTGCTAATCACTTTCCCCTCCCATTCATCAAACTAAAATAATCCACTTGCAAAATAAAGCCAAATGGCATATTCTACTGAAAGTTCAGTTTATAGTGACATAAAACCCTACGATTCTCATATGCACAAGTAACCTTCCAAATTGCCTGTTAAATTACAAGTAAATTCACATCAATCAAAGGAATCTTATGATTATTAAAGGTAAAACAATTACTAAATATTCAGACTTATGTAATGTCCATATTGGAAATTACCCCTGACCTTGAAAACGTGCACCTCTATCAGGAAGTTATGCTACACACTGATACACAGGTAATAGCAGGACTTTAATAAAATGGTATTATTTTGTACATAATAACAATGAGACGATGTTATGACAGAGGTACACAAAAATTTTGGAGGCAGCATATAGTAGTTTGAGACATAGGATTCTTGATTCTATTGTTATTTTCTGCCTCATAGTACCCTCAATTTGGCCTCCTTTCTTTTTTTCATCTTCCGAGGAATGTCAGCAGCTCTTGTCTCCTACCACCTTGAAATGTCCTCAAGGATCTCATATTTTGCTTGGTAATCCCTTGAGATCTTTGGATGAAAAGAACCATAAAAATCCCAAATGTTTTTCTAGATGGGGGTTTCCAAAATTGGTCCCTTTCAGGGAGCCACCCACTTGGATACTGAATACCCTTCCTGTGTAATGTGGAAAAAGCGGTTGGTGAAAATTCACTCTTCTAGCATCACCAAAAAAACAGACGTCTTTATTGTTTAGAAACTGAAACACACCCATTGGGGATCACTTCATCATTTTTTTTTAAGTGAATGAAAACATCACAAGTTGAATTGATGAAATGCAGGATAAGTGCAAACAGACTACACCCTTCCTCTTTCAGTCACAAGGAGCGGTGGTCTGCCAATTCTCCCTCTGCACCCTCCCTGTCTAGGAGAGAGCCCTAGTTGGCTCACAAACCGTGTCCCTATCTGAGCTACAACTAATCATGCCACTGTTGAGTCATCAGCACAAAATCCCACAGACTGGTTGCTTTCCTCTTTATGGTATGAAAGAAAATCTTTTCCCTGTCATTTTTTCTCTTTTCATTTGCATCATCCACCCCCACCTTTTCTTACTCATTTTCATTTCTTCCAGTTTTTAATTCTCATCCCTCTCTTAACCCATCCTTTTCTAATCTCAAGGGCTATTTTAAACGGATGCTTGTTCACCAGATGCAATTCTCTGAGGGCTCATTTGGAAAAAATAACAATCTTTTCTGTCCCTCCAGCTGCCAAAAGTCATTGTGAGTCATGTTTTTGACTCAATTGACAGAAACACTTAATAGAAATAGTCACCCTTTCCCAGAGTTTCTTCTTACTTGCTATTCCATCTTGTCGATTTCAACTGACCTTTAGGATACAGCATTTGACCAGAGACGCTTACTTGGTCATCATATCGTTTCTATTTTTCCTGTCTCTATTAAACTAGGCTAAAGCAGTCAGATGGAGTAGGTTATAAGCAAACTAAGTGGCTGTCAGTAAAGATTCTAGCTCTAGAGTATCTTGGTTGAAATGTTTTTACAAAGTTACTTCCCAGAATTGAACTGTGTCCTAAATGCTAAATAAGAAATTTGATAACCTACTTTCTAAAAAATATTACTTCTAAATAATAATAACAACAGCAGCAATAATAATAATTACTATTTAAAATTCTTTCTTAATAGTGTCATAATAATAACTCAGTATTAATTACTTTGAAACCATTAAGAGAAATTTGTTTCAAATAGACCAATAGTAATGTTTTCTTACTTCATTAAGTCAAGCAAGATCAAAGGAAACTGTTGCTGATATTCACTGTTTATCTTGTCAAAGTAAGTTTTTAAAAGCTGAACAGTATGACTCTCATAATATAGAATAAGCATGGCAAAAGTTTATTTAACTTTTTAATGAGGTTTATCAGTCAGGCTTCAATCAGGTAAGCAGAAAAAGTAAGATATATGGATATACCCCTCCTCCTACCAAACACATTTGTTGATTTGCTTATCTATTGTTTTATTCCAAGTAACTGGCTGACAAATTATGAGGACTCCTTAAGAAAACTTGAAATCCCATAGGTCAGAAAGTCAGGAAGGGAGGATCACACGCAGACTGGCACGCACAGGCACTGGCAAAGGAAGTCATCAGAGAATGGTTAGAAGTAGGTTGGAACCCAACAGAACCCAGGGGGTGCCCTCAGGGAAAGCTTAGACCCTTTTTAAGGCCCTCCTATTAACACCTTCTACAGAACTAGGAAACACAGATTCAAGTTACAAATGGCTTGTTGTTCAGTCACTCAGTTGTGTCTGACTCTTTGAGAACTCACAGACTACAGGATGCCGGGCTCTCCTGGAGTTTGCTCAGACTCATTCATTGAGTCGATGATGGTATCCAACCATTTCATCCTATGTCACTCCTTTCTCCTCCCGCCCTCAGTCTTTCCCAACATCAGGGTCTTTTCTAATGAGTTGGCTCTTCACGTCAGGTGGCCAGAGTATTGGAGCTTCAACTTCAGCATCAGTCCTTCCAATGAATATTCAGGGTTGATTTTCTTTAGGATTAACTAGTTTGATTTCCTTGCAGCCCTTCTCCAGCATCATAATCATAATTCAAAAGCATCAATTCTTTGCCGTTCTGCTCTTTCTTTATGGTACAAGTTTCACATCCATACACGACTACTGGAAAAACCATAGCTTTGACTATAGGGACCCTTGTCTGCAAAGTGATGTCTCTGTTTTTTAATATACTGTCTAGGTTCATCACAGCTTTCCTTCCAAGGAGCAAGTGTCTTTTAATTTCATGGCTGCAGTTACTGTTTGCAGTGATTTTGGAGCCCAAGAATATAAAATATGTCACTGCTTTCACTCTTTCTCCTTCTATTTACCATAAAGTAATGGAACCAGATGCCATGATCTTAGTTTTCTGAATGTTGAGTTTCAAGCCAGCTTTTCCCTTCTCTCTCACTCTCCCCAAGAGGTGGGAGAATCAATATTTTTACTTATGAATTTTTTCCTATGAAGAAATAAGACATAGACCCCAATTTAAAAATAATCAATTGAAAATATAAGATCAATAATAGGAAAGAAAATGGTATATCTATGAAAATCCTTTGCTATTAAAGCTACATATTATGACATTTCATCCAATTGATTAATCTTTATCTTTCTAAACTGAGAACCATATCCTATAAAGCAATTATTAAGTAAATGTTTCTAAGTGTACATTTCAAATGTGCCTTGAAGTGACAAATCTGGGGGAAAAATTGGAAAAATCACCTGCGCAAATATTTCTCTTCCTTTGGCTTAAAACAAAAGTTACTTTGTAATAGAGTCACTGCATTTGTTATTGACATCTTTAATACAATTGTTTAAAACAATTTTTACCTGTTATATAAATAAAGATCCCCTGAAGGAGGAAAGGGCAACCAACTCCAGTATCTTTGCCTGGAAAATCCTATGGATGGAGGAGCATGGCAGGCTAGAGTCGATGGGGTCACAAAGAATTGGAAATGACTGAGGTGACTTAACATTTAGCACATGTTGAAGACGTCACTGATGTTATAAATAATAGGACATTCATATCCCAAACTACAAATACTAATGCTATAAACTAAGTCATATTTATATGAATCGAAACTAACTGTTTTATTTCAGTTGTATCAGCAAGTTATTGCAATAAACACATAATAAACATCTAACATATTTCTCTCTCTTCATTCTAACTTCTTTCCCAGTTATCAGCGAATCAGCTGTCAACTTCATTATCATTATTCTAAAATTGAAGGATCTTTGTTTTACTTTCCTGGCTTAAAATGCTTTGATGATGCACATTGCCTACTGGATAAACGTCATCTACTTAAGCCTGGTAGTCAAGGCCTGTCATGGTGCAGGCTTCATTATCTTTCTAATTTCAATTTGGCCATGCAGAGTCAGCTTCTGCATTATATATATTTCCACTATACCTGCTCCAAAAGGAAAAGACTTCTTATTTTCCAAATCTTCACATGAGCCTTGCTGTGCTATATTTCCATGTATAATTACCTTTGCAAGAAACAGCCTTCACACACTGTCTTTCTGTAAAATTTCCATTCAACTTTTAAAACTCAGCTTAGATTCTCTTCCTCTGAGAAAGCTTCCATTCTCCTTTCCTCTTCTACAACGCAGCTAAGTAAAATTCTTCTAGGTTCTAATGACCCTCTTTGGGGATAACTGTTACAGTCTTCAGCTTATCAGTGATTCAAAAGGCTTTTATATAAGTTGGCTGTACTCTGAGTACTGATGCTTTGCTTTGTTTCTCCTATTCCCTGAATCTAATCCAGGGTTTAATTAGGTAATAGTTGCCCATTCAAAATAAACATTTGTTGAACACTAAACATATTCAGGTTCTCTGTCTTATGCTGGTTTGGAGACATTAAAGCAGGTAAGTAGAGAAGCCATTCATCTGAGGTCATGGGTATTTTATTACCTTTATTTACTAGTGGGTCTCAAAGTTTACCCTGCTTTTGAATCTCCTTGTTAAGACACAGATTGCTTGGCTTCCTCTAAGAGTTTGATTCAGTAGGTCTACCTGGGGCCAGAAAATTCTGACCAGCATCCAGTTGCCGTTCCTGCTGCTCAAGGACAACAATTTAAGAACCAGTGCTCTATATCTACACAAAGACCAAGAAGATCCTAAAAGAAAATATGTATATTTAATAAATGCCTATCTAACTGGTCTTGTTTTATTTATAAGCACAACCTTAGTACAGAATAAGATTTATTCTGTTTCCTTCTAAATCAAGAAGTGAAAAGTACTTTATGTATTTATATATATTTTATTTATTCAATAGTAAAGATAAACTGAGTTTTCCATCATAATTATATATTTCCCTCCCCATATTACTGTCCCATATGTTTAACAGATATATTTAAACATATTTTTATAATATTAGTTTTCTTTTAAAATAGTGGAAATTAGCTTTTTTTTTTTTTGCAGGAGAAGAGAGATTATCATAACCATCTATCTTCCTGTGAAAGCAACTGATCCATTATCCAGAAAACCGTGTATACAGAATTTGCTGCTGCTGCTGCTAAGTCACTTCATTCATGTCCAACTCTGTGTGAACCCATAAGCTGCAGCCCATCAGGCTCCCCCATCCCTGGGATTCTCCAGGCAAGAACACTGCAGTGGGTTGTCATTTCCTTCTCCAATGCAAGAAAGTGAAAAGTGAAAGTGAAGTGTCTTAGTCTTGTCCAACTCTTAGCGACCCCATGGACTACAGCCTGCCAGTCTCTTCCATCCATGGGATTTTCCAGGCAAGAGTACTGGAGTGGGGTGCCATTGCCTTCTCTGATACAGAATTTAGAGTATAGAAATAAAACATAGAGCTGTGGCCAGTTGCTTTTTGACAAGTATGCCAAGTCCACTCAATGGGGAAAGAATCTCTTCCAACAAGTGGTGCTGAGACAATTTGATTCCTACATTCAAAATATATTTATTGGAAACCTACCTTATATTATATACAAAAATTATTTTAAAATGGTCAACAAAATAAGTGCTGAAAACCATAAAGTTTTAAAGAAAACATAGGGGTAAATTTTCATGACCTTGGAATTGTCAATGGATTCTTAAATTGACATCAAAAGCACAGCAACAGCAACAACAAAAAATGTTGAACTTTATAAAAATTTAAAACTTTTGTATATTAAAGGACATTATCAAGGAGTTGAAAAGACATAGGAGCAAATATTTGCACATCTTAGATCTGATAAACATTTAAAATTCAGCATATTTTAAAAACTCTTAAAACTCAGCAAAAAGCTAAATAATGGGCAAAGACATACAAATGGCCTATCAGAATGTGAAAAGATGTTCAACATCATTACTCAGAGAAATGCATATCAAAACCACAATAAGATATCACAATATTACATGATATAAGAAAATAAAATTTAAAAATGAAAATGAATGTTAATGAGGATGAGGAGAAAGTGGAATTTTGGTACATTGTTGGTGGGAATGTAAAGCAATGGAAAGGTAAAAATGGGAAAATACATTGTTCCTCAAGAAACGAAATTTAGAGTTAACACATCACCTATCCATTCCATGCCTAGATTTATACTCCCCAAAATTGAAAGCAAGAATCTAAACAGATGTTCAATGAAGTACTCTTCACAGTAGCTAGGAGAATTAAAAAAAAAAAAAACCAAAAAATCATGTGCCCATCAACAGATAAATGGAGAAGCAAATGGTGACACATACATGCAACAAAATATTAAACCCTAAAAAGGAATGAAATTCTGATGCATGTTTCAACATGGAAGAATCTTGAAAATGTTGTTTTAAGTGAAACAATCGGACATAAAGGGAAAGCTAGTGTATGATTTCTGTTAATGGTATATCTAAAAGAAGGAAGTTCACGGAGACAGAATGTAGGTTAGAGGTTACCAGGCGCTTCCTCTGGGCAGGAAGGGCAGTGCAGGAATAGTCGACATTGCAGCCCAGAAAAGGAGGCATGGACAAGCTGCAGAGGTTCCTGAGCGGCCAGGCAGACGAAGAGCAAAGCCTGGCCACAGAGATCCTGCATGCCCTGGGCCTTGGTTTTCACACCAGATTGGGGTGAGTTGGCAAACGCTTTGTATGCAACATTTTCTGTTCCATACCTAGAACTGGACTGCTATGGCTTCCTAGTGGCATGACATTTTTGCAGTGGTTTATTCCCTGGGAAATAATCCTGTCATATTCAGGATGGGCTTTTTAGTGAGCTCTGTGAAGTAGCTGAAGAAAATATGTGAAACGAGCTTGCCTGCCACAGTCATTGACTACTGCTTTATTTGTCTCATGCTTACCGTGTGTGCTTCTTTTTGGTGAAAGAAGAAGGGGATGACCACACTGAAGTCCTTGTGAATGGCCTGATAGAGCCAGCTGCACTCCACAGGCAGGAGATACAGTCATGAAATGTTATTTTTGTCTCCTAAATCAAAAAATCAGAAACTCTTTGAAAAGAGTGTTTGAAAGTTGATAGTGTGGTTTCAGGGAAGTATACTTTTCCTGATATAATAATCACTCCAAAAACAAGTGCGGGGACTACTTAAGACCATTTGTATTCTGGTACAAACTACATGCTTGATTAAACTGTTAAATCTTTGTAACTTTAAATTCATTATGTGTCATTAAGATGCCCTTCCAAAGATAAGGAGATTTTAGTCATTGCCAATTGTAAATTATTTTTAAATCTTTTTCAAAACAGCTTTGAGATGTGAATATTTAAGGATAACCCTTGTTTACAAATTATTCACACATACATGCAGAATCTAGAAAAATGGTACAGAGGAACGTATTTGCAGGGCAGGAAGAGAGATGCATGTGCAGAGAATGACATGTGGACACATGGGGGAAGAAGAGGGTGGGGCAAAGTGGGAGAGGAGCACCGACATACATACACTACCACGTGTAAAATAGCTAGCTGGTGGGAAGCTGCAGTGTAGCACAGGGAGCTCAGCTCGGTGCTCTGTGATAATCTAGACGGGTGGGATGGGGGAGGGGCGGGAGGGAGGCTCAAGAGGGAGGGGATATACGTATACATACAGGCGACTCACTTTGCTGTGCAGCAGAAATTAACACAACAGTACAAAGAAATTATACATCAATAATACAATAAAAAAGATGAACACTAATGAAAGAGAACGCACACACACACATATACACAAAGAAAGAACATTCTATAAGGATGGAGGGAAGATGAGCACGTTACAGAATCAAGCCTGGGAACTTGAGGATTGCGGATCTACATCAGAAACTAGAAAGCTGCAAGAAGGTTTTTTTCCTCAGAGGTTTCAGAGGGAGCATATTTATGCAGACGCCTTGATTTTGGACTTTCTAGCCTCTAGAACTGTGCAGAGTTATGAGACAGTGGATTTTTTTTTCGATTAATTTTTTAATTGTTTTACAATGTTGTGTTGGACTGATTTTTTTTTTTTTTTAACACCAAGGCTTGTGGAATCTTAGTTCAATCCTGATCAAGGACTGAACCCAGGTCCTCATCAGTGAAAGCATGCAGTCCTAACCACTAGACCACCAGGGAACTCTCTAGAGTAAATTTCTCATCATGTTTTTTTTTTCCTTATTAGGATGAACATTCTGATCTGTATCTTATTTATATTAAAGCTTTCCTTGAAGTTTAAAGAAGTTACATAGCCAGAAGAAATTGTAAACTACAAGATGTCTTGAAGGATGTTGGTCACTCAAAGAGCATTTATGGGACAAAGATTTCAGAATTCAAATGCAGTTGGAGGTACGACCTGGTTTTGATCATTTCTTTGTGCTTTAGAATAAATTTAGTATACATTATTATATTTTTAAAAATGGTTACTATTGCACAAGAAAGAAAAAAGAGAGAGATAGAAAAAAGCAGATAGAGATAAATGATCAAGGCTATGTTAAGCTCCAAAGGTAAGAAATACTAACAATTACATAGTTTTTACTATATCCTAGGCTTTTCTATATAGTTTTATATATGCTGAAGCTCCAATAATTTGGCTGCTTGATGCGAAGAGCATCAGGGTTCATTGGAAAATAACCTGATGCTGGGAAAGATTGAAGGCAAAAGGAGAAGAGAGCAGAAGAGGATGAGAAAGTTAGATAACATCACCAACTCAGTGGACATGAACTTGAGCAAATTCTGGGAGATAGTGGAAGACAGGGAAGCCTGATGTTGCTGCAGTCCATCACGTAGCAAAGAGTTGGACACGACTTATCAACTGAACAACAAATTATATATGTTAGCTCACTGAATCCACACAGCAGCAGTGTTATTATTTTCCTCATCTAATCTATGAGAAAATAAGGCACAGAAAGCTTAAATAATTTGTGAACATCATGTAACTAGCAGATGAAAGAGCCAGTTTTTGAATGTGGGAAGTCTGTCTCCAAACCCATACTTTTAATCATGCTTGCATTCTAATCTTGCATTACTGCCCTACCGATCACTCTGTTAAATGCTCAATGAGGAAAATGAGCTTAGAACTAAAAAGGAAGCAGGAGGCTAAGGGAAGTCCATCTATTTTTTTGGTTACTCTGGTTTCATAAGACAATAACCTTGATGAATCTAATTCCCAACTGACAAATTTTCTATGCCTTTGGTGTGCATACTGCCTCCTCAAGTGACTTTTGAAAGTGATGGGCTTGATGACTCTCTGTTATCTGATGGGAGTCATTGAATACTTTCTTTGCACACTATTTTTTTTAGCAATTGGTAATCATTTTGTTAAAACAGATATTTTTCAGCTTTATTTAGGTATAAGTGACAAATGACATTGTAAGCTACTTAAAGAGTGTGATGTGGTGATTGATACATTGTAACAGGATCACCCCATTGAGTCAATTGAATCAACTAATACATCTAATCACCCCAATACTTCTCCCCACCAACAAGGTTTTGTGCGTGTGTGAGAACATGTAAATTCTACTCTCCTAGCAAATTTCAATTGGACCATACAGTGTTATCAACAATAGTCACTATATTAATAATTAGATACTCAGACCTTATTTATCTTATCACTGAGAGGTTTTGTCTTCAAACCCCATTCCCTGGTGCCCAGCCCCTGGAAACCACTTTCCACTCTCTGCTTCTGTGAGTTTGACTTTTTGTTAGACTCAGGTATAAGTGATACCAACAGTATTTGTCTTTCTTTCTCTGTTTGTCCTACTTCACTTAGCTTAATGCCCTCCAGGTTCACTCATGCTGTTGTAAATGGATTTTCTTCTTTTGTAGGTCTGAATATTATTTCTCAGTGTGTGCGTGTGTGTGTATCACATTTTCTTGATCAATTATTTTGTTGACGAACACTTAACGTTTTGCCCATAACTTGATTATTGTGAAAAGTGGTGGTATACATATGAGAGTATAGATAACTCTTCTAGATAGTGATTTTACTTTACTCTATGATATACACCCAGAAGTAGGATTGCTGTATCATATATAGTAGTTCCATTTATAATTTTTTGAAGAACCACCATACTGTTTTCCATAATGACTTCACTAGTTACATTTACAAAGTTATTTTAAGGAGACTTGTGAGAATTAACAATAAAAAAATGTTGAGAAATGTGACTTCTTTTACTTTTTAATAAGTGGACTCTTACAATGCTAAGAATATCATAACATAAAAGCTGATCTACATCCTTTCCAGTATTTATCTCTTTTCTGCTAATTGTAGCTTCAACTAAACATTAATTTTTATGGAGATGAGAATGCATCTATCAGTATTTAAGACTTCTTGAACACTTATTTTATGCACAAGTAAATGCCAACATCTTCCCATATCAGATATAAATTACAGAGCTATTTTAATGTATGCTTGCCTGATTATTTCTCTCTCTCTCTTTTTTTAACTTTTCAGTATTGTTTCTTATCTAATCACTTAGAAAACTTGGAAACTGTTCAAGTGATGAGTTATAATAAAACACAACAAACATATTATCTTTGAATCACCTTATTTTCATATACATGAAAACAGCAGTAAAACATTTATGATACTTTTAAAAATATAAGTACTCTCTGTTAAGTTTTAATAACCTTTGTATGATATTCAAAGTATTTTAAGCACAACTCTGAGAAACTTTATATGCTGTGAGCCAATGATGTAAGAAGAGCAGCTCTACCTTTTATTAGCAATTATGATTTGTAGCAATCTTTATTGCCACTTTTCACAACTCTCCTTCCTCTTTTTTTCTTCTCTTTTTTCTTACAATCTAACCTTGAACTGGAGAATTTGGCTCCTGGGATCAATCTCTACCAGACAACATAAAGCAAAACTTCCATCTGGTTCCTTGCTTAAGCTATTCCTAGCTGGAATTCAGTCATATATAAAACATGTGGCTGTTTCAAATTCAATAGAACTTGAAAGAAAAAGTTTGCTTCTGAGGAGACACTTGTTGATTACTAATAGGTATTATTTGAGGCTAGAAATATCTGGAATTTAGAGGAGCCCTTTGATAACTTCTCTTTTTCATCTGTAACCAGGTTATTGAAGAACCTGAATGATAGGTGTAGGATTTAAACAAGATATTCATCAGTTTTTCATCAACTATTTATTTCAGTTCAGTTCAGTTGCTCATTCATGTCCAACTCTGCAACGCCATGGGCTGCAGCACGCCAGGCTTCCCTGTCCATCACCAACTCCCAGGGCCTACTCAAACTCATGTCCATAATGTCAGTGATGCCATCCAACCATCTCATCCTCTGTCATCCCCTTTTCCTCCTGCCTTCAATATTTCCCAGCATCAGGGTCTTTTCTAATGAGTTGGTTCTTTGTGTCAGGTGGTCAAAGTATTGAAGTTTCAGCTTCAGCATCAGTCCTTCCAATGAATATTCAGGACTGATTTCCTTTAGGATTTGACTAGTTGGATCTGCTTGCAGTCCATGGGACTCTCTAGAGTCTTCTCCAACACCATAGTTCAAAAGCATCAATTCTTCGGCATTCAGCTTTCTTTATAGTCCAATGCTCACATCCATACATGACTACTAGATAAACCAGAGCCTTGACTAGACAGACCTTTGTTGGCAAATAATGTCTCTGCTTTTTAATATACTGTCTAGGTTATTTATTCATTGATATTTATTTATATTTTTAATTGGAGGATAGTTGCTTTACAATATATGTCTCATCCTTCTTGATTCTCCTTCCCACTCCTCATCCCACCCCTCTAGGTCATCACAGAGCACCAGACCGAGCTCCCTGTTCATCAACCATTTTAGATTTTCCTTCCTGAGCCTTAAGTCCATCTGAATAGAGATGTCAGCTTTCTGTTTCATCTAGTCTGAGTCAAATAAATTCATTCTCACTTCTAACTGAAAGATTTTATTTCTGCATTTTCCCATCCTCTGAGATTGAGCTGACCTACAGGACTGATGCTAAAGCTGAAGGTCCAATACTTTGTCCACCTGATGTTGAAGAACTGACTCACTGGAAAAGACCTTGATGCTGGGAAAGATTGAAGGCAAAAGGAGAAGGACTGGCAGAGGCTGAGATGGTTGGATGATCTCCCAAATTGGGAAAATGCAGTCATTTATTTGCATACTTATAGTTTCACTTCAATAAGACAGCATTAGACAATCAAATATAAAATAGTATTTCTTTTGGCTAACATAATTTCATGTCTTTGAGTTCATATCTTCAATAAATTAAGGTTATCAATTGGCTTATAGTTTACCAAATTCTCTAGCAACCCACATACTATGGGATCTACTGTTAAGTGCTTTGTATTATTTTTCTTCTATCATTATAATATTGATATGATATTTAGCAAAATGTAACACTAAATATTAAGTTAGAGTTTTGTTTCTTCACTTGTTTTTAATTAATTTAATGTATATTTTCCCCAAAGTTTCATTTCTTTCTGAGAAGGGTGTTATATTTCTTCAGTAAGGGCAGTACAAATTAGTGCAGTGAAACAAAGTTTAATAAAATAATTCTTTCAGAGTTCAAAGGAAGAAATGCTTCTGAAAAATGAGAACAACACATATTTTCAAATTGGCTTGAAGAAAATGAAATATTATTTAACAAAATAATATAGCATATGAGAGAGAAGAAACTGAAACTCCAGCAACACTGATTCCATGATGGACAGCAAACTTCAGTCAGAGACAAACATATAATAATATTTTTAATTTTTCAGCATGAGCTCCTAGGTCCATAGATGGAAAAATGAAAACAGAAAAAGAAAGGGATTCAAACCACATAATGATATTTTATGTTATTTATACATACAATGTTCTATTTTCCCAATCTAATCTTTTGTAGTTAGTATCAGAAATTTTTGGCTTAATAAAGCAATATTGTTTATTATAGGGGAGATGCTAAAAACAGAATTACAGTGGTCTAATATCTGTTTAGCAAAAAGGAAGAAAGCCATACAATGGAAACCATACAATCATACAAAAAAGAAAGCCATACAATGTAAAATTTGATATTTTATATTACGTTTCACTCAGTATGATGAAAACATCTGCCAAAAATGGTAAACAAAACCGGATGTATTGAACTTTATTCTTAACTGTATCTAGGTAACATTAGTTTAGAATGAAGATTGGCAAACTTCTTCTGTAAAGGTCTAGATTGTAAATATTTTAGGATTTGTGAGGCTTACAATCTTTAAAGCCATCACTCAACCCTGCTGTTGCAGCAAGAAAGCAAAGATAACACATAAATGATTAAGTATGGGTGTGTTTCAATAAAATTATTTATAACTCAAGGCTGTTAGTTAGATTTGTCCCAAGGGCCAGAGTTTGTTCACTTCTGTTCTAAAATAAGTACATGATATATTATTACTACTCTAAGGCACAGAGACTGTCTTCTGACCCTGATTAACTTCTCAGTTTGCAAATAATTGTCAGTTCTGGTTCACGCCAGTCTTAATTTCACACCAAGTCTTGCCCTCCCTTTGAAAGTCATGATTGGTGTATTGAAAGGCCTATTAATTTTTTCATAGCTAGAGATCTTAAAGAGAATGGACTTTAAATCAGATCTAATAAGCTGCCAAGCTGCTTGTGGTTTTAAACTGATGAAAATGTTGAGACAACAAAGTCTACTATTCAAAAGCAAATAGTAGAGGGGATTACGCTTTTCTTAATTCATTTGGTTTTACTTTTAACTTGACTTAGGGAGAATTCAAGTATAAGACCTAGGTAACTTTTCTTTGAACAGTGGAAATTTCTTATCATATATTTATAATTTGTTTATAGGAAATAAAAGGCATTTTAATTAATTAGCATTCTTTTGGCTAGAGCTCTCTCTGCACACTAGATCTCTACCTTGAAATGATTTTCCTGATGCACTGTTCCATGTGATTAATAGTACTGTGACTTTATTTTATTTATTTATTTTTTTTACAAAACTCAAGTCCCTTTATTCACTTTCTAAAAAAACACAAACATGAGAATAAGATAAACACACTCAATGCACTAGCCCTTGCAGGATAGGAAGACGCCCTGGACAGAGAGCCTGCAGATGTTTTTTCTTATGGTAAGTCTGCATTTCCTCAAGCATTCTAGGGTCCCGTGTTTTGACACCTCTTGCAGGGGAAAGGAAGTAGAAGCTAAAAAGAGTCACCTACAAGAGGGTCACAATGACCTTACAGCTATTTGACGCTAGTGGCTTGTAAACTCTGATTTGCAACTCTCAGATAGTATCAAATAAGCACTGTTAAAACCCTACTACCCCTGGCTAACCTTTACTGTCATTCTTTGAAATTGGATCTTTAGGACTGGTTATGTTCCTTCACTGTAGCTTCTGATTATCCTCAAGCACAAACCCTAAGATCCATACACAGTCTCTAAGTTCAAGTACAAAGGTTCGAAGTACAAACCCCGAAGTGATGTAGTGTCTCTTATGTCTGTAGTGTCTACGGGGTGTCATCCCCTTGGACAGGCCAGCTGGATGGCAGCAGAGTGTGGGGCCCACATGGTGAACTTTTCTAGAGCCCCACTTGCTCCCTATTCTATCTGGACACTGCCCCACAGTCAACACTGAATTCTGAAGTCAGTGAGGACTTCGGCCTGTCTTCATTCTGAAGTTGTACTCTTATATAACTGAATCCAGTTCTTCACCAATAATTCAATGGAGCATCCAAAACATGTCAGGCATATTCTTAGGAAGCATCCTGGGATGGAGCAGGAGGGTCCTGGCTTTCAGGCTCTGGAGGCAGTGCGGGCACAGCTTCTTTTTTCTGGGCTGCCAGGAACTCATGAATTGCTCGTTCTATCTGTGGTCTGAAGACGTGGTTCAGTTTGGGATCCACCACCTGGGAAATAATTCTGTCCACTCCAGCTTCCAACATCCCTGACTGAACCACACTCTGCCTCAGACCATTTCGCAATTGGTTTTTGTTCATCGTGGGATTCCATTCCTGCTTGTCCAGATGTGTTGACACAAAATTATCCACTTTTTGCCTCAGGTTTTGGTAAGCTGGCTTGGTGTCCACGTCGGCCAGGCAGTCCCGGCGGAAGCTGTCAAAGAGACCCCGGCTCTTGAGCTGCTCCACGATGAGCGCGATGAGCTGCGGGTCGCCCGGGGGCAGGGAGGCCGGGGTGATGGGGCCGCCGCCCCCGCCGTCAGCCACGGCCGCGCGCCGGGCCCACGGAGGGGCCCGAACAAGGCTTCCTCTCAGGGACAGGGGGCCTAGGTCGTGGAGCGGCGGCGGAGGGGCCCGAAACGGAGAAAGCGGCGGCGGCGGCGGCGGCGACTGAGGCCGCGGCAGGGCCTCAGGTGGCCGAGCTGCTGCCGCAGGTACTGTGACTTTAAAAATAGGCTTTTGATGGTCATGCATATCTGTCTCCACCTCCAAATCTCAAATATATATGACTATTTTTCACTAATTTAAAAAAGTCATCAGAATTGTATGTACTTGATGTTAGGCACTGGATGTATTTTTGCTATGTATACAGATAGGGTTGAGTTGCTCTTTGAGAAATAAATTGAAAAAAAAAAAAGAATAAATCCTCCAAATGAAAACAAATGTACTCTTATACATATGGCAATATTTCTAGCATCAATATCTTAAACTATCCAGGGTGAGATAATGATGAATCCTATGTGAACTGAATGCCCTTCTGAAGATTTCCAGTGAACTTTGTTGCAGTTGAACACTTTGGACTAGTTTCCAAAGTTATTTAAAGATTTAGATGCTTCAGCTTCAATTTTCTCTTCCTCTGGTTCCCCTAGAGACAAATCCTTGCTGCGTTTTATTCTGTCTTTGAACCACTTTTGGTTTGGTTTCTTTCCTTAACTGTAACAAGAAAAATTAGGGGGCTAAAATTAGGTACTCTTAAGTACTATCATGTACAGATTTATCAGATGCTTACCAAACTGTTATATTTTTTAAAGTTGCTGTGAACACTGAACCACTGCTCTTAGGGAAAATACAGGGTTAGATTTCTGGGAGTGGCTGTCACATTTCTTTGTCAATCAGTACAGAATCTCATCTCATGTGTGTTTTTTTGGACATTCTATGCATGTCTACAAATGCACATGAAACTACTTTGAAAACTGATTTTGGGGTTACAAAAGAATTTTAATGAGTAGGTGAATTTATATATATGGAACCTATAATAATGCAGACAGGCTTTCCTGGTAGCTCAGCTGTTAAACAATCTGCCTGCGATGCAGGAGACCCCTGTTCGATTCCTGGGTTGGGAAGATCCCCTGGAGAAGGGAATAGGTTACCCATTCCAGTATTCTTGTCCAGAGAATCCCCATGGACACAGGAGACTGGTGGACTACAGACCATGAGGTCGCAAAGAGTCATACATGACTAAGCATAGCACAGCACAGCAATAATAAAGACTGACTATATTTTTGTCCTATTTTCTTCCTTTAAGTCATGCTTCCTACTTAGCTTTTTTTTTTTAATTTATAACAAGATGGTAAGGAAATAGATCCCTTTAATTATTTGATTTATAAGTTTTTCCACTTAATTTGGTGAGGTATTATTCTATACTGACATTAGTCTTTACTGATACCATTACGAGGATTTGGTTTCCTTTATGGTAAGGGATAGGAAAAAAAGTTGACCGGTAGATGTAGCAGGCAATCATATATAATTTGATTGTCTTAAGGTACAACTCATAAAGTAGTATTAAAGAATGGAATGGGATTCCCTGGTGGCTTGGTGGTAAAGAATACATCTGCCAATTTAGGAGACGTGGATTCTATCCTTGGTCAGGAAGATCCCCTGGAGAAGAAAATGGCAACCCACTCCAGTATTCTTGCCTGGAAATACCATGGACAGAGAAGCCTGGTGGGCTACAATCTATAGGGTCACAAAAGAGTCAGACACAACTTAGTGACTAAGCAACAAGAACAAGAAATGGAATAAAATGTATCATTTAGTTGTCTTACAACAGTTTTAGTTTCTGCCTAAATGATGCAAATCTGTGCAAAATTAACTCTGGTGGTAATAATTTCTGACTATTTTAAGTTAGGTATTTTGAAAGTCCAAATTCTATGCTACATAAAAAATAACTATTTGCATACATGGTTAAATCCTCTTAGCATGCTAGAAAAAAATATGATTGTAAAATTTGAGTTTATTAAAATAAAATCACATAGTACCATATCATTTTTATTTCTCCTAAGGAAGTCTTAGGCTTCCCAGGTAGCACTAGTAGTAAAGAACTCTGCCAGTGCAGGAGACATAAGAGATGCTAGCTGGATGCCTGGATCAGGAAGATCTCCTAGAGGAGGGCATGGCAACCCACTTCAGTACTCTTGCCTGGAGAATTCCATGGACAGAGGAACCCGGTGGGTTATGGTTCACAGGGTTGCAAAGAGTCAGACATGACTGAAGCAACTTTGCACACACACAAGCAAGAGTCTTTTAGAATGTATACAGTTATCATTTCAGATCAGACCCAAACAAAATAATAGCCTAGAATAGTTTTGACTCAGTTCCCTTTACCTGGTAAGACTTAAGCCCCAAGAGGAAAGAGACTCTGGCTCTTTTGATTAAGGATGTTTCATTTATTTATATAATAATTCTTGACACATAGTAGGTGCTCAATAGATGTTGGCAAATAAATGAGCAAATGACTCAGTTTATAAATATTACAACCTAGAGAATCAGGGAAGATTTATCCTCTAAAGTTAATCACTCTAGGGGTTTAGAATCCTTAAAAAATCTTTTTAAACACTTTTATTTTTTCCAATCATGCTGATTTCAATATAAAAATATTACTTTTACAATAATATATGCTTTCCTGATAACTCAGTTGGTAAAGAATCCACCTGCAATGCAGGAGAAACTGATTGGGTTCCTCGGTCAGGAAGATCCACTGGAGAAGGGATAGGCTAACCACTCCAGTACTCTGGCCTGGAGAATTCCATGACTGTACAGTCCATGGGGTCACAAGCAGTCAGACATGACTGAGTGACTTTCATTTCACTTCGCTTTACAATAATCTCATGGAATAACCAATAATCATATTAAACTATAAGTCAGCATGAGTTAAAAAATATGCAAAATGTTGTTTTGGCTTTTCTTTGCAATCCCAGTTTCATTACCAGCTTACTGACACCTAACTAGATAATCATTCAGTTTATGTCTCTATTCTTTCTCATTAAGTTTACATTCTTCAAAGTCCAAGAAAAAATGAAATCAATACTAATAAATCAATAAAATAAAATCACTAGAAAATCCCTAGATATTTAGAAATTTTAAAAAGTATTTCTACAATAAAGTATAGGTCAAAGAATGAATTACAATAAAAATGAGAAAGTATTTTGAACTGAATGAAAACAGAACATCACATATTAAAACACTGGAGTCCAGTGAAAGATATGATTAGAAAAAATATACATCCTTATATCAGAAGTGGTGAATGGCCAAAAATTAATGTTAAGTATTTGCTTTAAGTAACTTGGGAAATGACATTTAAAGAAAACAGAGGGAAATAAATTATAAATATAACCCCAAATTATTAAGACAGAAAACAAACACACATTATAGAGCCCTAACAAAAGTAAAAAATGATTCTTTGAAAAGACTAAAATACTGATAAGCACTGGATAAGCTGAAAAATAATATAAAACTAAGGAGACATAACAATCAATAAGAGGAATGGAAAGGAAACAATGAAAAATCTTAGAAATAATTTAAAAAGAATAATTTACAATAATGATAAAAAACAAAGCATAATAAATTTCACTAAAATGTGCAAGATCTCTACAAAGATACACATAAACTATAATAGAGAGAAAATGTAAAACACCATAATAATAAGTAAAACCATGGATTGAAAGATTCAATACTATAAAATGTCTATTCTCTTCAAATTGATTGGTAGATTCAGTGCAGTCTCAATCAAAATCTCTACTTTTCCCCCCCAGAACTTAAAAAGCTTTTTCTAAAATTTATATAGAATTACTGTGATTCAAGACTAGCAGGACAGTCTGAAGTACAAGAAAAATATGGAAGAACTTGCTCTACTAAATGTTGTGTTTTTATTTTTTATAACACTAGTATATTTAAAATAGTTGTTGGTAGAAGGATAGACACAGAGAAATGAAGCAGAATTAGAGTCATTAACAGATAAAGACAGACACAGTATATAACAATGGTACATTTTTCAGAGCAGTTGGATTTAATAAGTAAAAATAAGCAGTTTGGTATTTAATAAGTAATGGTGGATTAATCAGATGCAAGCTAAAAAAGGTAAAGCAAATTTGACTCCTACTTCACACTCTACACTGAGTGGACTGAAACTCTAAATATGAAAGTGAAATCAATAAGTCCACTGTAGAATAATAGTAAAATGTCTCCTTTTTGGAAGAATTAAAAAAATATTTCTTTAACAGAATGCAAAAGATAGGTAACCATAAAAGAAAATATACATAAGCTAGACTGCTTTGAAACTAAGAAATGCTGTTTATTTAAAGACATAAATAATATAGTGAAAAGGCAAGCCACAGTGTGGGATAAGATTTCTACAATGCATATGATAAATAGTGCCTGTTTTCTGAAGCTATAAACTATAGATTAGTAAGAAAAATAGAAAGTTTAAAAATTTTGGCCATAAGAAATAAATAGGCACTTTGAAGGAAAGTTTATAAATATGCCCAAGGAACATTTAACATGCTGCTTAATCTTACTGATACCTAGTTAACAACAATAACAAAAAAGTAAGTTAATCAAGAAGATATGATTACACCACTACCAGAAAACTTAAAAATAGCATTAATGTATGTACATTTGACTATGCCAAAGCCTTTGACTGTGTGGATCACAATAAACTGTGGAAAATTCTGCAAGAGATGGGAATACCAGACCACCTTACATGTCTCCTGAAATTAAAACCAGATATGGAACAACAGACTGGTTCCAAATAGGGGAAGGAGTACTTCAAGGCTGTATATTGTCACCCTGCTCATTTAACTTATATGCAGAGTACATCATGAGAAATGCTGGGCTGAATGAATCACAAGCTGGAAACAAGAATGCCGGGAGAAATATCAATAACCTCAGATAGACAGATGACACCACCCTATGGCAGAAAGCGAAGAAGAACTAAAGAGACTTTGATGAAAGTGAAAGAGAAGAGTGAAAAAGTTGGCTTAAAACTCAATATTCAGAAAACTAAGATCATGGCTTCTGGTCCCATCACTTCATGCAAATAGATGGGGAAACAATGCAAACAGTGAGAGACTTTATTTTCTTGGACTCCAAAATCACTGCAGATGGTGACTGCAGCCATGAAACTAAAAGATGCTTGCTCCTTGGAAGGAAAGTTATGACCAACCTAGACAGCATATTAAAAAGTGGAGACGTTATTTTGTCAACAAAGGTCTATCTAGTCAAAGCTATGGTTTTTCCAGTAGTCATGTATGGATGTGATAGTTTAGTTCAGTTCAGTTCAGTCCAGTCACTCAGTCGTCCCTGACTCTTTGTGACCCCATGAATCACAGCATGCCAGGCCTCCCTGTCCATCACCAACTCCTGGAGTCTACCCAAACCCATGTCCACGGACTTGGTGATGCCATCCAGGCATCTCATCCTCTATCATCCTCTTCTTCTCCTGCCCCTAATCCTTCCAGCATTAGGGTCTTTTCCAATGAGTCAGCTCTTCGCATCAGGTGGCCAAAGTATTGGAGTTTCAGCTTCAACATCAGTCCTTCCAATGAACACCTAAGACTGATCTCCTTTAGGATGGACTGGTTGGATCTCCTTGCAGTCCAAGGGACTCTCAGGAGTCTTCTCAAACACCACAGTTCAAAAGCATCAATTCTTTGGCACTCAGCTTTCTTCACCATCCAACTCTCACATTCATACATGACTACTGGAAAAACCCTAGCCTTGACTAGACGGATGTTTGTTAGCTTTGCTGGGTCTCTGCTTTTCAATATCTAGGTTGGTCATAATTTTCTCTCCAAGGAGTAAGTGTCTTTTAATTTCATGGCTGCAATCACCATCTGTAGTGATTTTGGAGCCCCCCCAAAATAAAGTCTGACACTGTTTCCACTGTTTTCCCATCTATTTCCTATGAAGTGATGGAACCAGATGCCATGATCTTAGGTTTCTGAATGTTGACCTTTAAGCCAATTTTTTCACTCTCCCCTTTCACTTTCATCAAGAGGCTTTTTAGTTCCTCTTCTCTTTCTGCCATAAGGGTGGTCATCTGCATATCTGAGGTTATTGATATTTCTCCTGGTAATCTTGATTCCAGCTTATGCTTTTTCCAGCCCAGTGTTTCTCATGATGTACTCTGCATAATGTGATAATTGGACTATGAAGAAAACTGAGTGCTGAAGTTTGATGCTTTTGAAATGTAGTATTGGAAAAGACTCTTGAGAGTCCCTTGGACTGCAAGGAGATCCAACCAGTCCATCCTAAGGGAAATCAGTCCTGAATATTCAATGGAAAAACTGATGCTGAAACTGAAACTCCAGCAATACTTTGGCCACCTAATTTGAAGAACTGACTCATTTGAAAAGATTCTCATGCTGGGAAAGATTGAAGACAAGAGAAGACAGGGATGACACAGGATGAGATGGTTGAATGGCACCACTGACTTGATGTACATGAGTTTGAGCAACCCCCGTGAGTTGGTGATGAGCAGGGAAGACTGGCATGCTGCAGTCCATGGAGTCGCAAAGAGTTGGACATGACTGAGCAACTGAAATGAAAGAACTGATATAAATGGAATATGAAAAAAGAGTATAGATGAACTTATTTGCAGAACAGGAACAAAGATGCAGACGTAGAGAACAGACATGTGTGCACAGAGGGGGAAGAGGGGATAGGTCAAATTGAGAAAATAACATTGACATATATATACTATCATGTGTAAAACTGGCTTCCCTGGTGGCTCAGACAGTAAAGAATCTGCCTGCAATGTGGGAGACCTGGGTTCAATCCCTGTGTTGGGAAGATCCCCTGGAGGAGGGCATGGCAACTCATTCCAGTATTCTTGCCTGGAGAATCTCCATGGACAGAGAAACCTGGCAGGTTACAGTCCATGAGGTTGCAAAGAGTTGGACATGACTGAGCAACTAGCAGCAGCAGCAGCATGTACAAAACAGATGGCTAGTGGGAAGCTGCTGCATAGCACAGGGAGTTCAGCTTTATACTCTGTGATGACCTAGAGGGCTTGTGTTGGGGTAGAGGAAATATATGTATACATATAGCTGATTCCGGAGAAGGCAATGGCACCTCACTCCAGTACTCTTGCCTGGAAAATCCCATGGATGGAGGAGCCTTGTAAGCTGTAGTCCATGGGGTCGCTAAGAGTGGAACACAACTGAACGACTTCACTTTCACTTTTCACTTCCATGATTAGAGAAGGAAATGGCAATCGCACAGAGTCGGACATGACTGAAGTGATTTAGCAGCAGCAGCATAGCTGATTCATTTTGCTGTACAGCAGAAACAAACACAACATTGTGAAGCAATTACACTTCAATTAAAAAAATAGATTACTAATAATGCCATGTGGTGATAAACATATGGACCACCATAGCTCCACACACTGCTCATATGTTTACAGATTGTAGCTACTTCTGAAAACTATATGATATCACTTACTGCATTGAACAGATACTCTATGATCCTTGCAAATCAACAATTAAGAGCTTTACATGGTCAAAGAAGTTTCCCCAAAGTAGATGAAACTATGATATGTTTGGTACTGGGACGTCTGTAAAAAGAGTTCTCATTACCAGGTAAGAGTGGAGACAGAAGGAGAAATTTCCTAGTTTCATTTAATAATGGACGACAATTCTAAACAATGGGTGTGAAAGATTCATGCATAGCACAGAACTAACATTAATGCATCAAATATCAATTTATTTTTTGGTCAATACCTGCTTTATCGTAAACTCTGAGTAAATATTAGCTATTATTTCTGTTATTAATAAACAAATAGTAATGAAAGAGACCTCCATTTTTGAAGCTTTGGGGATTTTAATTCTAAAACCTTAAAGCAGTCAATTATTTTATTTTAAAGCATCAAATATCAATTTGACAGAAAATTCCTACTGACTTTCAACAGAGGCTGCAAAGCCTTCAGCAGCATTTGACTCAACTGATGACAAAATAAAACTGTAAGTTTAGACAAAAAAGAAATGCTCCCAAAACTTTCTCTGACATATCACAAAAATATATTGAAAATGCCCAAGCTGATTGGATCACACATCATTTGTGCCTTAATGAAGTCTAAAGTAGTACCAAACATAAGTCTAATGTAAATTGTGTCTTAAAGAGGCATACTGTCAATATTTTTCCTTTCTAAGTATTCCATAAAATAATTCTGCACATTATGAACATTGGCATCTGAGAATTGATGATGTTCCATGACGTTGCCTCTGTTTGTTAATTCTCATTTATATTCATAGAACAAAGAAAAAGGTAAAATATATATGGAGAAAAATATTAAAAGTATTTTAAGAATTTCATGTTAACATATGACTTTTCTGTGTTTCTCCATTTTAAATATTTTAATACTGGGCATGCATTAAAAAGTCTAAAATCTGACCAGAGCTTAGGAGCAATATTTTGGCCACCTGATGCAAAGAGCTGACTCATTTGAAAAGACCCTGATGTTGGGAAAGATTGAGGGCGGGAGGAGAAGGGGTTGACAGAGGATGAGATGATTGGATGGCATCACTGACTCAATGGATATGAGTTTGAGTAAATTTCAGGAGTTGGTGATGGACAGGGAGGCCTGGCGTGCTGCAGTCCATGGGGTCGTAAAGAGTCAGACATGACTGAGTGATTGAACTGAACTGAACTGAAGGAGCATGAAGGGGGCTTGCTTGTAAAGAAATCTGTGATGAATTAAATGTCTAAAACCACTATTCCCAACAAATTTATTCAAAAATGATTAGGGTATCAAGGTTTAGAGATCCAGCCACAGAATTTCTGATTCTGCATCTCAGTTAGAATTCTGAAATTTATTTTTAAAGAACTCCACAGGTGATACTGAGGCAAACTTAGGTTGGAGAACTATTACTGAATAGCTCATTAAATGATTTTCCATAAGGGGAGAAGTACTTATGTCAAATTAAGAGGCAATTACCCACAATAGCCACAACTTATTGAACATCTCCTAGACAGCCACTAGACTCATTAAATGTATAGAAATAATGAGGGTATTAAAACTCCATTTTTATAGATATGTGTTCCTAATCTCCATATATCTCTATGTTTAGGCCAATGAATTTGTATAGCAGGGGTCATAAGTTAATAATGAACTCTATGTTGTACTAAAATGTCAATAATAAGCTCTGTTTCTTTTTTTTCTTGTTTTCTGTATTCAGGCTAAGTCTGACTTTGCAAAACAAAACAAAGACAAGAGGTATTATTGATTCTCTGTGAATTTTGTCTCATACATCAAGCTTATTAAATATTGGGAAACATCATGTAGGCTACTCAGATGACGTTGAATAAAAGGAAGGGCATTTCATTCCTTCACTGTAGTAGGCAACAGTAAAAAAAATGAAAAATACTGAACAAAAGGAAACCAAATTTCTAAAATCACTCTCTGGTAATTTTTTTTCTACCACATTTTCTTATCAAATACCAATTTTTAAATTATTCCATGCTTTGTACAGCAATGACACAAAGGAAATATGGATATTAAGCATAGTTTTTAAGCCACAAAATAATAGTTAAATATAGAATATACTCTAATGCTTGCTTTGAGCAGACTTTTAGTAGAGTAGAAGATAATTTAAGTTTTCACTGAGATAAACTTTAAGAACAGTGTCCTGTGACAAGATAAATATATAGACAAACAAATAAAAGTGAAAAAATAGTTTGCTACTGTTATTTAATAACTTTGCTGGAAATTATGTTCCTTTGTGACATGAGAAATTTACCAAGAAATCATGTAGGGTTTAAAAAGCTTTTCTTATTCTTTTATTTAGTAATGTGAAAATGTAGTATGATTCCAGTTGTTCTATGTATTTTTACTTCCTTTGGTCAATGAAGAACAAATATAACAAGTTTTCACATTAAGAAACTTCAATGAACTCACTCACTTGTATGCTGATACACATGTGTATGCTGATAAATAATTTGTTATTATAGAATTTAAGATGAGCTGGACAGAAGTGTTTTCTTTTTACTAGAAGATAAATAATAATTTTGATTATACAATAAATAAAGTTAATGAAATTTCAAAATTATTTCTAAAAGTTGATCTTAGCTAATAAATAAAAACTACTAATTATCAATTTATTTCATGTATTCACTTCAACAGGACCAGCAGGACTTCAAATTGGAAACAGCTGCTAAGAGTGTGAGAGAGAGGGTGGGTGGAGGGTATTGACACAGAAATGTGTAAGGCATGGAGTCGTGCTGTGAGTTGTCACATGGGTGAACCTACGTGCCACTTCCTTCATTGTTTCTTACTGATGCTCTCTTTGCTTTGCTCTGAAGGATTTCTCCCTCAGGAGCAGTATGTTCTTTAACAATAATTAAAACACAGAAGAGGTGAGATTTTTGAAATGAAAATTATCTTACTTCTTATATCTGATTTCAAAATTCCTAACAAAACTCAGAATTTCCAAGGTCACGCCTGTACCCTAGCAAAATACAACACACTTCTCTAAAGCCTTCCTTGGTAGCTCAGATGGTAAAGAATCTGTCTGCATGTGGGAGACCTGGGTTCCATTCCTGGGCTGGGAAGATCCCCTAGAGAAAGCAAGGGCAACCCACATCAGTATTCTTGCATGGAGAATTCCACAGACAGAGGATTCTGGTGTCACAGAAGAATCAGACACAACTGAGTGACCAACACTTTCTCTAAATCCTACACTGGGTTTATGGCACTTTATTTAGAATCTTCACCAACACAGGCAATTTGAATTGTCCATTTATTTGGCTGCCTAGTAGTTTTTACATCCCAGGACAATTTTCTGTAGAAGGATTTTAGTTGGATGAGAATTTCTCCTTAATATGTCAACCAGAAGAAGGGATCATTGTGACGGAGGAGGTGGGAAAGGAGATTCTGTGTGGTACCTTTACTGTAAGTACCTGGCTAGACAGCACATATTTGAGGTTCAGGAAATTGACTTTCTTAAATCACTCATGTCGTGCCCTTGGAAAGCCTCTGTGTATTCTCAAGAATTCAAGTTTGAAGATCATTGATTTAGAAAATTTCAATAATTTGCAAAAGGCCACACGGATTAACTTGTAGTTCAAAATTCCTGACTTCAATAATTAAGTTCTTAACCACTGGACTATACAGTCCATTTATCTTTATTAAGACGAATTATATGCAGAAAGAAATTCCCATAAGTTTTTAGTATTTTCAAGTACTGGACTGTCTCATTTACATCTCTCACTGTATACTGATGCTATTTTAATAGCTTTGATCTCTAACTACATCTTTTTACAGGGATGGTTTTCACAAAGTTTTAATTTCTGGAAATTGAATTTAAGCCTCAGGAGATAGTATATCAGTTGGAAATATCAAATAAACTTTATGCATTTCAATTTAGGAAATTTTATAGTAGTGATGTAATGATATTTAAAAGCAATTTTTGTGTGTGTGTTCAGATTTTATAGTTCGGCTGTTCTATGCTTCTCTAGTTTTTTGTTCTACTTTTACATTAATACAATGCTACAACATTATTATAAGATAAACATTTCAGCTTCATTCATTAAGAAAACCTCACAATTTTGTTCTAGAAACATTAATCATAGTAATTATACTAAATTAATACTGTACATTCAAAGTAATCTGTTTGCCTCTGCCAGCTGGAAATTTATTTCTCACTGGGGAATAACATACAACCATTATAGAGAGACCAAGCTGATGTTCTTCTTCCATAGTGTTTTGTTTTGCACTGTTGAGGGAGGTTATAATATACTTCTTGTATTTTCTCAAAATATTGTGGCTTACCACCCATACATTGCTTTGAGGTATAGATAACATTGCACTTGCCTTTAAAGTCCAGAAAAGAAGGGCAAGAGTGAGGGAAAGTAAAAACAAGGAAGGGAGAAAGGGAGGACAGAGAAAAAGAAGGAAGGAAAGAAGGAAAAGAATAAAAGAAGTGAGACATAGAAAAGAAAGTTAGACTTGGGAGGAAGCTTAGGTATCAACGAGGTTAATTATTTCACTTACAGATCAGCATATCATCATCCAGGGCATTTTAGGACTAAAATGCATATGTTTTATTAAATATCAGAAGAAAATGAATCAATTTTTCATTAAAAAAGTAAGATTAGATGAGAGAGAAATATATTGCTATTAATGCTGTTTGTAAAGAATTAGTTAAAATTATATATTAGGTAATTACAGTTGAGCAACAAGAGAAGTGAAGACAGTTTTGTAGGTCTATAGGTTGGAGTATAACTGAGATTGAAGAATTCATGCAATAAGTTATTTGAACAAATGAGCTGGAAGAAGAGGAAGAAAAATTTCCCAAAGATATACTTTCTTTATTGTGAAACAGTCTCTTTTTTAAAAAATCATGTTTGGATGGCTATCTGGCTTCCTTGTATTTTATTTTGATATTTTTTCCCCTCAATTATTGTGAATGATTCTACAGTTGTGAAATAAACAATGAAAACCTGTGAGTGCTGGGGCCTGCAGTGGATATTTTGGATAGTTAGTGATGTCAAAGGAAGAGCTGTGGTGTCCTGGTTTCTGCTCAACAAGGTGATACACTTTAGCCCAAATCCTAACCTGGAAATTATTTTTCCTATCCCAAAGGGAGTAATATATAAATGTCCCACCTATCAATGTAGAACTTTGAACACAGATATCTCACCTGCATCCTGAGAAAGCTGTATGCAGGTCAAGAAGCAACAGTTAGAACTGGACATGGAAAAATGGACTGGTTCCAAATTGGGGAAGGAGTATGTCAAGGCTGTATATTGTCACCTTGCTTATTTAATTCATATGCAGAGTACATCATGAGAAATGCCAGGCTGGATGAAGCACAAGCTGGAATCAAGATTGCCAGGAGAAATATCAATAACCTCAGATATGCAGATGACACCACCCTTATGGAAGTAAGCAAAGAGGAACTGAAGAGCCTCTTCATGAAGGTGAAAGAGGAGAGTGAAAAAGCTGATTTAAAAATCAATGTTCAAAAAACAAAGATTATGGCATCCAGTCTCATCACTTCATGGCAAATAGATTGGAAACAATGGAAACAATGACGAAATCTTGGGTTTCAAAATCACTGCAGATGGTGATTGCAGCCATGAAATTAAAAGGCACCTGCTCCTTGGAAGAAAAGCCATGATCAACCTAGACAGCATATTAAAAAGCAGAAACATTACTTTGCCAACACAGGTCTGTTTTGTCAAAGCTATGTTTTTTCCAGTAGTCAGGTATAGATGTGAGAGTTGCAGCAGAAAGAAGGCTGAGCACCAAAGAACTGATGCTTTTGAACTGTGGTTGGAGAAGACTCTTGAGAGTCCATTGGACTGCAAGGACATTAAACCAGTCAATCCTAAAGGAAATAAGTCCTGAATATTCATTGGAAAGATTGATGCTGAAATTGCAATACTTTGGCCACCTGATGCAAAGAGCTGACTCACTGGAAAAGACCCTGATGCTGAGAAAGGTTGAATGCAGGAGGAGAAGGGGATGGCAGAGGATGAGATGGTTGGATGGCATCATCAACTCAGTGGACATGATTCTGAGCAAACTCCAGGAGATAATGAAGGACAAGGAAGCCTGGTGTGCTGCAGTCCATGAGGTCGCAAAGAATAATATGACTGAGTGACTGAACAACACCAATAACAAAAGTAGAGATAGTTGGTATACCAGATAGGTATAAAAAGAAGTCTTTTTTGGAAACAAATAGCTCATGATAAGTATTTTCCAGAGCTTATTACAGGCAAGAAATTCTCCCTAGCAAAATCACTACTAGGACTTCACACTACTGTAAGTAATCAGAGTATAAGTTTTGTGCATATAAGGTGAGTCCTTATTTGACAAACAGTCTTCAAGCCCTTCAACTGTCTGGAGTCACTGTCTCTTTTAATATGACTTCACCTCCAATTCCAAACGTTTTGGGCAGCTCTTACCAAAATTTTGTGAATAATCAAGGGAACGCTCAGGTTTAAAGTCAGGACATACTTCATTCTCCTTCCCACTCTTCTAGAAAGTTCATTCCTGCTAAACATGGTATCACTTCTCCTGTCTTCCAAAGAACCACCAAAAAGGTTATAGGTAGCCATCATTATTGTGAATCTTCTTGGGATGTAGCCTCTTGAAGAATGGCACACAAATGATTTAAAATCAAATATCACACATTTTAATTCAGGTTTTATCACAAGTGGAAATTCCACACGATTTTATTCCCTTCAGTGTCAAAGCAAATATGTATCAGTCAGAGTTAAATATTCAGGAAAGACTTTCCTGCAGTAGAATGAAGCCTACTTCACTGAAACAGAAGGTGGGAGAATGTTTAGCCACTAGGTGGAGTTAGTGAAAAAGTCCCAAAGGTCCTAAAGAAAGTTGGTCAATGTGAGTAGGCAACTCGCTTTTATTAATCTACTGATGTGGTGGTGCAGTTGGTAAAGAATCGGCCTGCCAATACAGGAGATGCAAAAGATATGAGTTTGATCCCTGGGTCAGGAAGATCCCACAGAGAAGGAAATGGCAACCCACTCCAGTATTCTTGCCTAAAAATTTCCATGGACAGAGGAGTCTAGCGGGCTAGAGTCCATGGGGTTGCAAAGAGCCAAGCACGACTGAACACACACACACACGGACTGCACTACTCAAAGTTAGACTCTTACCTCCAACAAAGACTGAAGTTGACTATCTTTCTTAATGACAGTGAAAAGTGAAATCCCTCAGTCATTTCTGACTCTTTGTGACCCTGTGGACTGTAGCCCACCAGGCTTTTCCATCTATGGGATTCTCCAGGCAAGAATACTTTAACTTCTGAGCCACCAGGGAAGCCGGTTCTTTGTTAAAGATTGAATTTCAAAGGCTTCCGCTTCACGTCCATAAGATATTCCTAATTGTTAAAAAAGGAAGAGGATGGGAGATTTACATTTGAAAGGGCAGAGAAAGAATTTATAAAGTAAAATGCCTAACAAAAGAGAGAAGTTAGTGAACTAAAGTCAGGAAAAAGGCGGTGAAAAATTTAGTTAAGCTGGGGAGAATGTTAAAGACATTTTGACAGTTATCCTAGCCTCAACATTGTTGCCCAGCCATTTTTCCTTTTCACATTTTCCACATCCCCTCTACTTCTTTCTTTCATATACACTATTATTCAGCTCAGTTCAGTTCAGTCACTCATTCATGTCCGACTCTTTGGAACCCCATAGACTGCAGCATGCCAGGCCTCCCTGTCCATCACCAACTCCCAGAGTTTACTCAAACTCACGTCCATTGAGTTGGTGATGCCATCCAACCATCTCACCCTCTGTCATCCCCTTCTCCTCCTGCCTTCAATCTGCAGTAGGAGAATGAAGCCTACTCCACTGAAACAGAAGGTGGTTCTCTTTCCCAGCAACAGGATCTTTTCAAATGAGTCAGCTCTTCGCATCAGGTGGCCAAAGTATTGCAGTTTCAGCTACAGCATCAGTCCTTCCAATGAATACTCAGGACTGATCTCCTTTAGGATGGACTGGTTGGATCTCCTTGCAGTCCAAGGGACTCTCAAGAATCTTCTCCAACACCATAGTTAAAAAGTATCAATTCTTTGGTGCTCAGCTTTCTTTCTAGTCCAACTCTCACATCCATAGATGACTACTGGAAAACCCATAGCCTTGACTAGATGGACCTTTACTGACGAAGTAATGTCTCTGCTTTTCAACATGCAGTCTAGGTTGGTCAAAACTTTTCTTCCAAGGCACATGTGTCTTTTAATTTCATTGCTGCAATCACCATCTGCAGTGATTTTGGAGCCCAGAAAAATAAAGTCTGTCACTGTTTCCATTGTTTCCCCAACTATTTGTCATGAAGTGATGGGACCGAATGCCATGATCTTAATTTTCTGAATGTTGAGCTTTAAGCCAACTTTTACACTCTCCTCTTTCACTTTCATCAAGAGGCTCTTTAGTTCTCCTTCACTTTCTGCCATAAGGGTGTTGTCATCAGCATATCTGAGGTTATTGACATTTCTCCTGGCAATCTTGATTCTAGCTTGTGCTTCCTCCAGCCCAGCATGTCTCATGATGTATTCTGCATATAAGTTAAATAAGCAAGGTGACAATATACAGCCTTGAGGTACTCCTTTTCCTATTTGGAACCAGTCTGTTGCTCCATGTCCAGTTCTAACTCTTGCTTCCTGACCTGCACACAGGTTTCTCAAGAGGCAGGTCAGGAGGTCTGGTATTCCCACCTCTTTCAGAATTTTCCACAGTTTATTGTGATCCACACAGTCAAAGGCTTTGGCATAGTCGATACACTATTCTTGGGTAAGGTCAAATTCATGTTCCACATCATTTAGTTTGCAGAAAACAGTTCTCTTTTCTCTTCTTTTCTCTTTCCAGAATGAAAAGAGTGAGGAAAATCATCTTTCCCACCCCAAAGGCTCTTTTCCCAATCAAGATGTTCTTCACACTGATATGGATTAAGTCAATTCTTTTTTTATGAATCTGCTGCTGTTTGTTCTTTATTCAAACAATATATTCCTTCATCACAAGAGAATGGTCAAGATTCCAGTGGAACTAACTTGAGACCAGACAAAACACAGTTCGAATAAGCTACCAAACTTGCCCACAGGGCAAGTGAATTTCATGGATTTGTGTCTGTTCCTTTAATAAATGCAGAGGAGACATAGGAAAAGGTAAATAGCTCAGATATCTTTGCTTCTGGGAAAGTTCTTCCTTGTTCATGTAATGTGGGTTTTACACTATTCTCTCAGGGATATATACGTTTGTGTGCAGTCACTTTACTTATGAAGCATTCATTTAGCTGACTATCAAATGCATGCATTTTAGTGTTTAAAGTCTGAGACTTTTTATTGTTTTTCCAACTCTGCATTGCTATGTTTATGAAGGCACAAAAGCACACACCTCTCCAAGGAGAGTTAATGGACTAGTTTTGCCTGTTTTCTAGTTCAGAAGGGTATTCCCCATAGGGAAAAATCAGTTTCATTAACCATTGCTGGAGCACTTTCTTGCTTTAAAATGCTGCCTTGGGACTTTTAGTGGGTGTCTGTGAAGAAAAGTGACAGAGGATTTGATGCCACAGGTCCAAACTTCACTGCATAGATATAGCTGCTGCTCATTACAGAATGTCTTTGTGTACTAGGTTGAGGAATTTTCTCTCCTCCCTGAGGGCTCTCATGTAGGGGTAATAATGGGCCTTGATTTTTTACCTCTTTTATTACACCAGTAGACTGATATCTGGAAGGAGACTTTGACAATCTAATGAATGATGTGTTATAATTATGTTGAAACCACTGGTCCCATGTTAACTTTTCATCAGTCATCATGATACCACAGAGCTCGTTAAAGTTGAAATGCAGATGATATGGAACAGATTGACTGTGAGTCTCTATTAGTCAAAAATTATATCAGAAGCTAGAAGAATGCAATCACAGTGGCATTTTTTTTTTCCTTTGTTTATTTGAAGAGAAGATCCATGGGTTTTTAGAAAAGTTTTTAGAAACATTGCTGTGATTTTAAAGCTTCCCTTTAAAAATTATATGGTATGTTTTTGTCAATTTTACAAGCTTATAATCTTACTACTTTGCCAGATTTTCCATTTATCATTTTGATTTCATGACTCCATTAGAGACGAACGTGTTGGACTAGGTGCACTGGTAAATCATTTGTGAATAAATTGATGAACTCAGTTTGTAGTATTCAGCCTGAACATTGTAGATCCTTATTCTTTACATTGGATATTTGAAATGGGGGCTAATTTACAATGCATATGTCTGCAACAGATATATAAATAAGCAAAAGATATGCTGCAACCAAATTATTTTGAACAATATCTTCATATTGGTGATTTGTTTTCTCTGTTTTTTGGTTAGATGTTTATCAATTTATTAATTGTTTTAAAAAGCATCAATTGATTTTTTCTACTGATTTTCTGTTTTCAGTTGAATTGATTCCTGTTCCTTATTATCCTTTTGTTTCTGCTTACTTTACTTTGTATTTCTTTTCCTAGTCATTTTACTTATAAACTTAGATTGTTTATTTGAGAACTTTCTTCTTTTATAATATGAACATATAATACTATAATTTTCTTACTAAGCACTGCTTGGCTGCATACCAGAAATTTTGATTTTTTTTTTTTTTTGTATTTCCCTTTTACTTCAGTTCAAAAATTTTTTTCTTTTAATTTCCTACAAACCTTTCACCGACCTGTGAATTATTAAAAAGTATATTTAATTCTTAACTTTAAAAGTATTTTTTAGTTCCAATTACTGGTTTGCTTTTATTCTGTGGTCAGAGAACAACTTTTTCATTTTTTTACATTTATTACATTAAGAATTATTTTATGCCTTGGGATATGATCTATTTTGTCATATGTATCATGTGCATTTGAGAAAAGTGTATGTTTTTCTGTTATTTTGAAGTATTTATAAATGTTATTTGATCCAGCTAGTTGATGATGTTGTTTATTCATTTCTTCTATATTATTGTTGATTTTTTATCTACTTATTCTGTTGATTACTGAAACAGCTGTGTTGAAGTATCCAACTATAACTGCAAATTTTTCATATCTTTTTTCAGTTTTACTAGTTTTGCTTCATTTATTTTAAAACCTGTTTTTAACTGCACACATCTTTAGATTGTTGTGTTCTTTGTGAAATGGTCTTTTTATTATTATGTAATGTTTCCCTTTGTTATGCTGTGCTGTTTTTAGTTACTCAGTTGTGTCGGACTCCTTGTGACCCATGGACTCTAGCCCACCAGGCTCTACTGTCCATGGGCATTCTCCAGGCAAGAATACTGGAGTGGGTTGCCTCTGGAGGAGGGATCTAACCCAACCCACGGATCAAACCCAGGTCTTCGACATTGCAGGCAGATTCTTTACGTTCTGAGCTACCAGAAAGGCTACAGTTGGTAGCCTACCCCTTCTCTAGGGGATCTTCCCAATCCAGGAATCGAAACAGGGTCTCCTGCATTATAGGTGGATTCTTTACCAGTTGAGCTACCCAGGTAACTCTGTTTCCCTTTACCTGTGGTCATTTTCCTTGCTCCAAAGTTTACTTTAATATTAATGGAGCCACTTCAACTTTCTTGTAATAACTCCTTACATGAGATATCAATTTCCATTCTTTTACTTTAAACTTACTTACATAATTATATTTACAGTAAGTTTTTTGTAGATAGCATATCTTTTAATTGCTTTATTTATATCATTTACATTTATTGTTAATTTTGATGTGTTTCATTTGCTACCACCATTTTAAAATTTGTGATTTTTCTTTTTTGTGGTTTGCTACACTTCTTTTTTGTTCTTCTGTTTCTCTTTTCCAGTCTTTTTTATGTCATTAAATTTTTTCAGCTTTCCACTTTAGTTTATATTTTGAATTTCCTTGCCTCTATGCTGCATTTTCTATTACTGAAGTGTGAAGACAGAGAAAGGAAAAAGAAACAAGAATTTGCCTCATGTTCTTTGAATAGTAGTTTCTCTGATCAGAGAGAAGATTTCCCCCTACTCCCTTAAACTTTTAGGTAACTACCCATTATCTTTGCTATGACTTTGCTATCACTGTTGCCATCCTATTGCCAGGGTATTGGGATGGTAAGGAAGAGTAAGAAAAATAAGCAGAAGTTTTCCTTCATTCTTGAAACCCAAAACAGCTTATCTTATGTGTATCTAAAGAACATGTTTGGTTTCTTTGCTATGCTTGGGAAAAGAAAAGAAAATAAACTCATTACCATTTCAAGGAAGCAGTTTTCATCCCCATCTCCCTTCTTATTGCTATCATTTACTCTTCAGAGTTCTTAAATAATCTGTTCTATGCATTCTATTGAGGGTTTATAGTTGTACTCAATAAGAAACACAGGGTGGTGTATACGTATTTCATTTTCTCCAAGCCAAGATCTTTGAAAATATTTTTTTTGTTGTTGATAAGCAAAAAGTCTATGTGATATAAAATACTGCTGCTTCTGCTGCTTAGTCATACAGTCATGTCCAACTCTGTGCGACCTTATGAACTGTAGACTGCCAGGTTCCTTTGTTCATGGGGATTCTCCAGGCAAGGGTACTAGAGTAGGTTGCCATGCCCTCCTCCAGGGGATCTTCCCAGCCCAGGGATGGACCCTGGCTCTCCTGCATTGTGGGTAGATTCTTAACCACTGAGCCACCATGGAAACCCAAGTAACACATAAAACACCACATTTTCTAATGAAAAAGAAAATAGAACTTGATGAGCATTGTTATACCTCAACAAACCGTAATTAATTTCCTAAAATTGAAAGTTATTTAGAAAACTTTTTAAAGAGGGGCAGATTAATGTAGTAGCTAAGATCACAGTGTCTTGGAATGGACTAGTTGATACTGATTGTCTGTGTAATCACTCCTATGCCTTCCTTTCTATATGTGTAAAATTGGATACTTGAAATACCTACATCTTAGAATTGTTATAAAATTAAAAGGACATAGAGTAGTACTCAGCATACAGTGAACACTATATAAGTGATAGCAATTGTTAGTGTGTGATCATACCGTGAATGCTACAATCCTAAAACTAAGTGGAGAATATACTAAAATAGAGAGAAAACAATAACCTAAAATATAAAATATGGCATGATAGTATTGTTAGCAATTCCCTACAGCACTGAACATTAGAAGAAGAGCATATTGCTAAACTTAAAGCACAATGAAAGATTATGTAAGAATCTACTTAATACAATTTGGGACAAATTACAATAAAATGTGTAATTTAAATCTATATTTTATGTTTGAGAAATTTTTGATGAAGTGGTATTTTTTTCTACTGCTTAAATTTGCTTAAATGGTACAGTTTGCACCTGTTTTAAATAGCTTCTTCCACACACAAAAATTACCATGAATTGCAATCACAGCAAACTTTGTTATATATGGTCATTATATCTGTAGCTATGGTTGGAATACTATCTTCTTTCTTTAATTTCTTACATTAAAAAGATGCACATTTATTGAGACTATATGCAAAGTTTTGTGCTAGGCTTTAACTGAGCAATTATATTTTGCTCAAAAATTTTACTTGAAATTCATCTCAGTGAGATGGGCTCTGCTCTATCAAAAAATTTCATGCACGGATTTTATACAATACCTTTTTTGTTGAACCATTCTCTTCTTATCATCTATCTATATATAACCTATCTAACACTGTGAATTTTACTTATTTTGTTATTGTCTTTCACTCGAATATAAGCTTCATGCATGAAGGAATTAATGTTTTATTCACTGTATTACCACCACCATCTTTATAAGTGCTTAGTAAATATTAGAAGCTCAAAGAATTTGGAGGATAAATGGCTTAATAGACATTCATGATTTTTACTTCCTAATATGTATAATTATTATGAAATAAAGTAAATATATATATATGATATTTTAAATAACCCACATAAGGTGCATTCAAAATGTAAAGAACAATGTTTACAAGGAGAGAGTATGATGTCGTAGTAAGAGTAAGTCTGAATTCACATTCTTGCTCTAATACTCATTAGCTATATAACCTTGAGAAAATTATTTCATTTCTCAGTTTTCTAGTCTGCATAAGTGAAACTGAAAGTTGCTCAGTCGTGTCTGACTCTATGCAAACCCATGGACTATACAGTCCATGGAATTCAGTTCAGTTCAGATCAGTTCAGTTCAGTCGCTCAGTTGTGTCCCACTCTGCGACCCATGAACCTCAGCACACCAGGCCTCCCTGTCCATCACCAACTCCTGGGTTCTATTCAAACCCGTATCCATTGAGTCGGTGATGCCATCCAACCATTTCATCCTCTGTCATTCCCCTCTCCTCCTGCCCTCAATCTTTCCCAGAATCAGGGTCCTTTCAAATGAATCAGCTCTTCACATCAGGTGGCTAAAGTACTGGAGCTTCAGCTTCAAAATCAGTCCTACCAATTAACACCCAGGAGTGATCTCCATTAGGATGAACTGGTTGAATCTCCTTGCAGTCCAAGGGACTCTCAAGAGTCTTCTCCAACACCACAGTACAAAAGCATCAATTCTTCAGCGCTCAGCTTTCTTTCCAGTCTAACTCTCACATGCATACATGACCACTGGAAAAACCAAAGCCTTGACTAGATGGACCTTTGTTGACAAAGCAACATGGAATTCTCCAAGCCAGAATACTGGAGTGGGTACCTTTCCCTTCTCCAGGAAATCTTCTCAACCCAGGGATGGAACCCAGTCTCCCACACTGTAGGCAGATTCTTTATCAGCTGAACCATAAGGGAAGCCCTAGAATACTGGAGTGGGTAGCCTATCCCTTCTCCAGCGCATCTTTCCAACCCAGGAATTGAACTGGGGTGTCCTGCATAGCAGGCAGATTCTTTACCAACTGAGCTGTCAGGGAAGCCAGCAATGTAAACAACAATCCTTGTTTTAAATATGAACTAAGTGAATGCATTCAAAGATTTTTGACTGACTAGCACACAGGAGAGCTGGACTATAAAGAAAGCTGAGCACTGAAGAATTGTTACTTTTGAACTGTGGTGTTGGTGAAGACTCTTGAAAGCCCCTTGGACTGCAAGGAGGTCAAACCAGTTCATCCTAAAGGAAATCAGTCCTGAATATTCATTGAAAGAACTGATGCTGAAGCTGAAGCTACAATATTTTGGTTTCCTGATGTGAACAGCTGACTCATTTGAGAAGACTCTGATGCTGGGAAAGATTGAAGGCAGGAGGAGAAGGGGATCACAAAGGATGAGATGGTTGGATGGCATCACCGACTTGATGGACATGAGTTTGAGCAATCTCTGGGAGTTGGTAGTGGACAGAGAAGCTTGATGTGCTGCAGTCCACGGGGTCACAAACAGTTGGAAGCGACTGAGCAACTGCCCTGAACTGAGCACACAGGAAACTCTTAACAATGGTTAGCAATATAATTGCTCAATCATAGCATCATTAGTTACTCAAATCTCTCTGCATGGTAAATAGGATAGGCATTCTTTTATTTTTTATTTATTACTTATTATTATTCAGCACACTTTAATTTAAGATGAAGACAAACATTTGAACACAAAGCTAATAATTGATCAAACTAGAATTTGCAACCAAACCAAATTCTTACAGTTTTAAAGCCATGTTATTTCTTTTAGACTTCCCTGGTGGCTCAGATGGTAAATAATCTGCCTGCAATGCAGGAGACATGGGTTTGTTGCCTGGTTCTGGAAGATCTATTTCATCATCTTCAAATATTTACAGCATTTTAGTGCAGGGCATATTAATGTGTTTCATACTGTGCTGGGAGGGGGGTAGTAAAAATATAATCCCGACATATTGATGCTCATCATGGCATGGTTATAATGGCAAACTACCAACAACAGTCACCCAAGTTTCTGAGAAAAGAGATTATTGATTAAAGCAGAGTGGTGAGAGTGGACATCCTTGTCTTCTTCCTGATCTTTTAGAGGAAATTCTTTCAACTTTACACTGCTGCGTATGATATTAGCTGTGGGTTTGTCATTTATGGCCTTTATTATATTGAGATAAGTTCCTCTATGCCCACTTTCTGGAGAGTTTTTTTTTTTTACAATCACAAATGGGTGTTGAATTTTGTTGAAAGCTTCTTTTCATCTATTAAGATTAGCATATGGTTTTTATATTCCAATTTGTTAATGTGATGTATCATACTGACTGAGTTTCAGATACTGAAAATCCTTGTGTTCCTGGAATAAATCCCACTTGATCATGGTGTGTGATCCTTTTCACGTGTCATTGGATTTGGTTTGCAAGATTTGTGTTGAAGATTTTTGTGTCTATGTTCATAAGTGATATTGGCCTCTGTTTGTTTGTGTGTGTGTGTGTGTGTGTGTGTGTGGTGTCTTTGTTTGGTTTTAGTTGTCAGGGTGATGTTGACCCCTAAGTATGAGTTTGGGAGTGTTCCCTCCTCTGCAGTTTTGTGGAACAGTTTGAGAAGGATAGGTGTTAACTCTTTACTAAATGTTTGATAAAATTTGCCTGGGAAGCCATCCAAAGAAGACTTACAGATGGCCAAAAAGCACATGAAAAGATGCTCAACATCACTAATTATTAGAGAAATGCAAATCAAAACCATAATGAGGTGTCACTTCACAGTGGTCAAAATGGCCATCATCAAAATGTCTATAAACAGTAAATGCTGGAGAGGGTATGGAGGAAAGAGAACCCTGCTAATTCTTGATGGGAATATAAATTGGTATAACCACTATGGAGGGTCCTTAAAAAACCAAAAATAGCATACAGTCCAGCAACCCCACTCCTGAATGTATATCTGGAAAAAAACATAAATCGAAAAGATACATACACTCCAATATTATTTTCAGCACTACTTACGGTAGCCAAGACACAGAAACAACCTAAATGCTCATTGACAGATGAACAGATAAAGAAGATATGGTATATATATATGAATATTATTCTGCCACAAAAAGAATGGAATAATACCATTTGCAGTAACATGCATGGACTTAGAAATTATCTTACTAAGTGGAGTAAGTCAGGCAGAGAAAGACAAATATCATATGATATTGCTTATATGTGGAATCTAAAATGATGATACACATGAACTTATTTACACAGCATAAAGAGACTCACAGATTTCAAAAACAAATTTATAGTTACCAAAGGGGAAAGTATGGTAGAAGAGGGATAAATTAGGAGTTCAGGGTTAATATAAGCAACTGCTATATAAATGGCCTTTCCAGGTGGCACAGTGCTAAAGAATCTGCCTGCCAATGCAGGTGATGCAAGAAATGCAGGTTTGATCCTGGAATGGGAAGGTCCCCTGAGGTAGGAAATGGCAACCCACTCCAGTATTCTTGCATGGAAAATTCCAAGGGGAAGAGGATCCTGGTGGGCTACAGTCCATAGTATCACAAAAAGTGGGACACAACTGAGCGATGAAGCAGGCACATGCATGCACTATTATATATAAAACATATAACCAACAAAGACCTTTTGTACAGCACAAAGAACTCTACTCAGCATTCCCTAATAACCTATACGGGAAAATAATTTGACAAAGAATTGATATACATATTTGTATAACTGAATCAATTTGCTGTACACCTGTAACTAACACAACATTATAAATCAACTATACCTCAATGTAAAACAAAATTTGAAAAGAGGCTATTAAAAATATGAGCATTAATAAAATGAGGCAATGTATTCTCATGAACATCAGATGCATATAGAGATCAGTATTTGAACATGCTGCTCTATTTATAACGGCTATTTCTAGGAAGCAGGTTTGGAGCACTCAGCTGTGTGGTACAGTAATGCACTATCCAGATCTCCAAAAGCCACGTCCCGCAGGTTTGTCCCTTCTTCAGAAAGTCACCTTGACCCTGGTCACACCCTTAGGGAGACCCACAACCAGTGATAGAGATGGAGGTATAAAAGGCCAGCCAGTCTAATCTATCACAAGGCACACCTGATGGGTCATTTTCAATCCTGAGCTTTTTGGTGGGGTTGCCATTGAAGCTTAACTTCTCTTTGCCCAATTCTCTTTTCTCCTTTCTTCCGCAAGTGTTGATCCCCAGTAAACATCCTGCCTTAAATGTTACAATCTCATTCTCAGAGTCTGATTTTCAGAAAATCCAGCTTGTGGTAGGACATATGAAAGGGGTCTCTGCAGAGAGCTCAGTATTTTACTCCTAGTCAGGAAAATGCAAAACATTTTCCCTAGATAAACTGAACTAACTTGCAGTAATCTTGGCAGTTGAATAATGCCCTCTGTATAGTTCACCATCTTGGAATTTGAAGACCCAGTATTTTAAAGTCCAGAAGTTCCCTGTGTTTAACCTAAAAATAAAATATTTAGATTGACATGCTTAGCTCTTCAGAGACCCTGGTCTTCTATTCTCAGGAAACAGCTGCCAGAAAATAAATTTTACATTCATGTATGTAATTTAGAAAAAAATCAGATTTACTGAGACATGGTAGATACCACAATATTAGCACAAAAAAAATTAGATAAGCTAATATCTATCTACTAGAGTAGCTGTACAAGGGAAAACTGTATACTCAGTTGCTGGTACTTTGTTCTGTCAAAAATCATAGCAAAAACTTTAGTGTATGGAGAGAGAGAGAGACTATTTGAAGGAAAACTTCAATTTCTCTTCACCAAGATACCAGCCAGTATGGATCAGTGCTTTAGATTAGATGCTCTGTGACCTTATATTGTGATATTTCTCCAACTGGGAGGCTGAAATTGTACACCGTGTGTTTCCTATATCTGCAGATGAAATTCAGCTGTCTCTAAAACCCTTTTTATTAGAGGCAATTGAGACTTTGCTGTTCTTGCAAAGCTTATAAATGTGCAAGAGTGGAAACCTTGAGGATTTTCTTTTTCTTTTTCTCCCTTTTCTAGAAGTTTATTAACATTTCTAAATTTTTGTTTTCTATCACTCTCATTTTCCTCAAACTGTAGTGCTGTATTTGTTGTGAGGGCTGATTAATGACAACATCTTGAGAGCTAGTTTTTAAGGGCACTAATGCTGTTTGCACTGATTCTCATTCTGGAATTTCTTAGGTCAATGAAATCTGCCACCCAGGGAAGGATCCCTCCTCATATTATTTTCCCCATCAAAAGACTTGTTCTTAGCAGAATTTTCACCTGAAGCTTTACTTATTGCTTCTAGAAACTGAGTGAAGATGAAAATGGCCAAACCCCCTATATCTCATCATCTATTTTTTAATGAACATTTTATTTTGAGTAATTTTAGATATGCAGAGAAGTTGCAAATATAGTGTCAACAATTGCTTTATACTCTTCATCCAGTTTACATTACTGTTATCATTTCACATTATTGTGGTATAATTCTGAATACTAAGAAACTCACATTAGTACATTACTATGAACTAAGCCTAACATTATTCAAATTTCACTGCTTTTTCATCAATGTCTTCATTTTTTTCAGAATCATATCTGGGTACCACATTAAATTTCATTGTCATGTTTTGCCTTTTCCTTTATGACAGTTTCTTAGCCTTTCCTGTCTTCTATGACCTAGACAGTTTTGAGGAGTCTGCTCAGACATATTGTAAGATATCTCTTAACTTGTGGTTGTTTGATTTTTTTCTCACAACTAAATGGGTGGCCACTTGGTCAAGATGGTCCCTGTCAGGTTTCTCCACTGTAGGATTGTTCTTTCTTCTCTGCTTCTTGGAACTGAAGCCTCTAGGTACAGCCCACACTTAAGAGACAGAAATTATGCTCCAGTTCCTGGAAACGGGGATAACTACATACATGTGATTTAGACTTTATATATAAGATACTAATCCTTCCTCCCTTATTTACTTCTTCACTCAATCATTCACTTACATTATTATGGATGAATATATATATATATATCTTATCTTATGTTATTTTTAAAATTCTTTTAAATTGCTCCAGCTTTGGACAACAGGAGCTCTTTCATGTGAGCTACACTATTTCTTTGAAATGATTCTCTCTCTCTCTCTTTTTTTTTTTTGCCTTTTTTACTCTGTGACACCAAAAATGATCCTGGCATTTTGCGTTAGCCCTGCCACATTTTCCCCCTGAACCAGCCATTTTCCCCAAGAACCTCTAATTCTTTCTATTAGAGCATGGTATTTAGAAACCAAGACCTGGGTAGCGGGTGTATCTCTTTCCACTGAATGTCATTTCTCCTAGTCCTTTTAGCTCACAGCGAGGTAATATATTCCTGTATGTGCTCAGTTGCTAAGTTGTGTCCGACTCTTTGTGACTCCATGGACACTTAAACTTTATCCATGGGATTTCCTAGCCAAGAATACTGGAGTAGGTTGCCATTTTCTTCTCCGTATTCCTGTATAGTAACCCCTGAATCTATAACTGTTTCTGTATTTCTTCACCTGCATACATATTAAGTTAAAAATGAAAAATAATGCTTCTTACTCCAATACCACTAGAGTGGTAGAAGGCTAGTTCCTTCTAGCCTTCTCTGCTAGGTCGCAATCACTAAAATTCATTTACCTATTTGTTCACCCACCACATACATGTAAAGCAGTTATAGAAATGTTATCTGCATCCTTGTGAAATATGGTTTTGGTGTATACTTCCTTTCTCTTTAGTTTAAAAGTTTCCAGTTGAAATATTGTTTTCCAAAGTTATTTGCACAAGCTCCTTTAAAAAAAAATCTCACTCCCCTTAGAACAGTTATATTTTTATTTATAATTTAAATTCATTTACCACAGTCTACATTCCATCCTGGGTTCTATTCTTTCATTGATGGACATTTAGGTTTGCTTTTCTGTATTTTAGTTGTTGCAAATAGTGCTGCAACGAAAATGAGAGGGTAGATACTCCTTTGAGATTCTCCTTTCAGTTCATTTGGATATATGTCCAGAAGTGTGATTTCTGGGTCATAATTCTTTTTTAAATGTTGTGAGGAATTACCATACTGTTTTCCATAGCAGTTGCATGATTTTGCATTTTCATCAACAGCACATGAAAAAACAGCAAAAATGTTTGTCTCTCAGTGGTGTCCAGGTCTTTGCAACCCCATGAACTGTAGCCTGCCAGGCTCCTCTGTCCATGGAATTCTCCAGGCAAGAATACTGGAGTGGGTAGCCATTCTCTTCTCCAGGCATCAACAGCATATGAGGGCTTAAATTTCTCCACAACCTCATGATTTTGAACATCTTTTCATATAACTGTTGGTCATTTGTATGTCTTATTTGGAGAAATAATATGTACTGTGGAAGTTGATCCATAAGTCAATCCATTTTTCAAAACTCAAAGAAAGATGACTCAAAGAAAGAATGACAGAAAATATTTGCCAACTGGGTATATGATAAAGGGTTAAAACTCTAAACTATTTGAGAAACTCCCATAACACAATGCCCCACCCCCCAAAAATAATCAAAGTAAAAGGTGGACAAGGGAGGGGATGTGATTAGCATATCCCATTTTCCCTTCCAGACTTGCTTATCAAATAAGTCATTATTCCTTTGGTTAAAAGTTAGAGAGGGAATGGAGAGAGGTCATTATTTTAGGAAAGGTCTTTCCAAATGAAAACCATGGGGAGTAAATATTTCCCCTAACAATGCTGTTTATATGTTCTTAAATTTCAGAATAAACTTACAGACAAAATATGGAATTCTTAAAATATGATTAGAGAAGAGGATGTAAATGTTATCTGTCAATAATAGCATTTTAAATGTATAGGTTCAACTAAAATATGACAAATGGGACAGTAAAAGTAAAATATGTCAAAGGAGCAGAGATTTATAATTTTCATAATTAAACATAGAAATCAACTAAACAAAAGATTAGGTAGAACTGATAGGGCAAGCACTGGAATTCAAAATGCCAGCATTGGGAAGGGAGAAGAGATTATATGAGTTAAATCCTTTTTTAAAAAATAATATCAAGTAGCGATCCCTTTGCTCTACAGTAGGTTTTCTATAATATCCTACATGGGAAAAGAATCTAGAAAAGAGTGGATATTTGGAATGGACATGTATACAGTGCGACATTTAAAGTGGATAATCTACAAGGACCTGGAACATGGAAATCTGTTCAAGTTATGTGGCAGCCTGGATGGGAGGGCAGTTTGGTGAATGTATACATGTATATGAACAGATGAGTCCTTCTGCTGTTCACCTGAAACTGTCACAACAATGTTAATCAGCTTCACTCCAGTGCAAAATAAAACGTTAAACCAATATAGTGTAAAAAATAAAACTGGATATATGTATATGTGTAACTGATTCACTTTGCTGTACACCTGAAACTAACACAACATTGACAATCAACTATACTCCAATAAAAATTAAAAATATGCTAATAAAAACTTAAAAAATTAAATGACAAAGGAAGAAATTAAAATTTATATTGATTATTAGAGTTAAGGAGCTAACTACCAAAAGAAATTCAAAACAGAGACAGTTGAAAGTAGTTGCTACAGGGAAAGAAACCCTGGGTTTGTGAGGCATAAGATGCATTATAAATCCTCTGTAAAATTTTATTTCTACCATGTGCATTTATTACTTGCCTAAAAATTGGAAATGGAAAAGCTGTTGGTTCAACTTTATGTGATTTCAATATTACAAAAATTTCCTATCTCTAATTTTATGATCATACACTGAAGAGAAATTTTTAATAAAAATGTCACAAAATAATGGGCAGAATGGAATTCTAACATTTGATAACATTGTAAATTACTAACATCTTAAAAAAATTACATTCATTAAGTGCCAGTAGGTTTTGCTTACTCTGAATCTCAAGTTTCCCTTAAGAAAATTTCTTTTATTTTCTGAGTTTTACTTTAACAATGTTCTTATTTATTATACTTGAGTTAAATATTGAAAAAAATGTTTAAATCTGATATTCTATGTAGCTATTTTCCTTTCTGTAAATTAAAATAGCAATCTTTTTCTAAAGTATTTTACAGAAGTTTGGGGAACACATATATTCAGCTTTGGACTTAATGTTATGGATGAGGATTTCAAATTAGAGTTTTATTGGAAAAAGTCTCAGCTTTCCTGGAAGTCCTCTTCACTTGGCTATTTTAGTGATTTGAAAGAACAAAAAGTACTTTAGTTACTTTTTATTTTATTAGCTTAATTGTTAAAGTAGACTAACTGACTGCCTGGAGCTAATTTCTCTTTTGAAAACAGTACACTTGACAAAGTGATACTGTTCTCAGTCGAAAGCAGAACTATTTTTATTTACTGTTTTGGAAGGCATGACTGCTCCCTCTAGCATTTCTGAAGCTTCTAAGAGAAAACAGATAGCATCCTTACAATACCATCCCAGCATCAGCTATTGCATGCTGACTATTGAAACACAACTACTGATTCTATTTTTGTTGTTCTTGTTGTTTGTTTCAAGTATAGAACTTGACTAACTAACTAGGTAGCTAGACTTCAAAACCTAAAGTAATTGACTAAATACTTCAACATGAGAATCAAGCTGTTGAGAGTTTAGTTAGGTCCTCTAAATTATTCATCAGAATGCAATGATCTAATTTAGAATAATATGACTGTCTGATCTGATCTAACCAAATCCAAAGATAAAAGTTTCCTTAATGCCAAGGAAAGTAAAGCTTACTCCTTGGAAGAAAAGTTACGACCAACCTAGACAGCATATTAAAAAGCAGAGACATTACTTTGCCAACAAAGGTCCATCTAGTCAAAGCTATGGTTTCTCCAGTAGTCATGTAAGGATATGAGAGTTGGACTATAAAGAAAGCTGAGCACTGAAGAATTGTTGCTTTTGAACTGTGGTGTTGGAGAAGACTCTTGAGAGACCCTTGGATTGCAAGGAGATCCAACCAGTCCATCCTAATGGAGGTCAGTCCTGGGTGTTCATTGGTAGGACTGATTTTGAAGCTGAAACTCCAATACTTTAGCCACCTGATGCAAAGAGCTGACTCATTTGAAAGGACCCTGATGCTGGGAAAGACTGAAGGCAGGAGGAGAAGGGGATGACAGAGGATGAGATGGTTGGATGGCATCATTGCCTCAATGGACATGGGTTTGGGTGAACTCTGGGAGTTGGTGATGGACAGGGAGGCCTGGCTTCAGTCCATGGGGTCACAAAGAGTTGGACATGACTGAGCAACTGAACTGAACTGGAGGAAAGGAATAGATTTGGTCCTAGTTCTTTACAGGTTCATGAGTTTGGGATCTTAAAGCCACACACACCTGTGGATTTAGCTCCTCCAAATATAGTTTTATTTGTAATAGTAGAAATGGAATTTGTCAGAGTGACATTTTCTGGAGAACATTTTTGGATATAATTCCAGTTGAGTAACCTGATGTTGCATAGGTTTTACATATTATCTGTATAACATATTTTTCATTACGTATATTTTATGAGCCTCTTCATTTTGGCTTAGTGGTGAAATTTTGGGGGCTATAGCTGACTCCAAAAATTCAATTAAAGTTTAAGATATTCCATATTAGATTAGAGATGTAAATGGAAACAATTTCAGCAGTACAAGATCTCATATTAAGTGAATTATACCAATAGAAAAGCTGGCATATAATTATCAGAAGTAAATCCAATTATTTTTCTAAATACTTGTTCCCCTTAAATCTCTAACTAACAGAAATCATATCAGGTGAAATTTCTCTTGACACTGGTTATTTAAAAAATGCTCCACTATCTTAACTCAAAAACTGGAAGCTAGAATATAGTCATATAAAACTATAAATATATTAGTGGTGGGATTACACATTGACCTGTCTAATGTTTAGAACAGTATTACTTTAACTAATAAGTATATCAAAGTGTATCACATTGGTCTTTAGCTGCAAAATTGATTAACTTATGCTATACTAACATGCCAAAAAATCTTAGACTGTTCAGTCAATGTGATTTCTGTGCTTTTGTTTAAAATAAGAGAACACTAGAGTGTTGACTAAAAAACATGTAAAACTTGAGAATTGCGAGTTAAAATTTATTTGGGGCAAAATAAGGACTGCATCCCAGGAGGCAGCATCTGAGATAGCTCTGAGAGACTGCTCCAAAGCTGCAGTGGGGGAAAGCCAATATATAAGGTTTTGGTGAAGTGACAGTTCAATACCATGAAGCATTCACTTTACAAAAGGTTTTTCATTAGTCATGAGGATCTGATGTCACCATGAAGGGATTTAGTGCTTCTCTGACCTGTCTCTTGAGAAACCTGTATGCAGGTCAGGAAGCACAGTTAGAACTGGACATGGAACAACAGACTGGTTCCAAATAGGAAAAGGAGTACGTCATGCTGTATACTGTCACCCTGCTTATTTAACTTATATACAGAGTACATCATGAGAAATGCTGGGCTGGATGAAGCACAAGCTGGAATCAAGACTGCCAGGAGAAATATCAATAACCTCAGATATGCAGATGACACCACTCTTTTGGCAGAAAGTGAAGAGGAACTAAAGAGCCTCTTGATGAAAGTGAAAGAGGAGAGTGAAAAAGTTGGCTTAAAGCTCAACATTCAGAAAACTAAGATCATGGCATCTGGTCCTATCACTTCATGGGAAATAGATGGGGAAACAGTGGAAACAGTGTCAAACTTTATTGTTGGGGGCTCCAAAATCACTGGAGATGGTGATTGCAGCCATGAAATTAAAAGACACTTACTCCTTGGAAGGAAGGTCATGACCAACCTAGATATCATATTGAAAAGCAGAGACATTACTTTGTCAACAAAGGTCCATCTAGTCAAGGCTATGATTTTTCCAGTAGTCATATATGGATATGAGAGTTGGATGGTGAAGAAAGCTGAGCACCGAAGAATTGATGCTTTTGAATTGTGGTGTTGGAGAAGACTCTTGAGAATCCCTTGGACTGCAAGGAGATCCAACCAGTCCATCCTAAAGGAGATCAGTCCTGGGTGTTCATTGGAAGGACTGATGTTGAAGCTGAAACTCTAATACTTTGGCCATCTCATGCGAAGAGTTAACTCATTGGAAAAGACCCTAATGCTGGAAAGGATTGGGGGCAGGAGGAGAAGGGGACGACAGAGGATGAGATGGCTGGATGGCATCACCAACTCGATGGACATGTGTTTGAGTGGACTCCGGGAGTTGGTGATGGACAGGGAGGCCTGGCGCACTGTGATTTGTAAAGTTGCAAAGAGTCATACACGACTGAGTGACTGAACTGAACTGAACTAGACATGAGGAGATGCAAGGATTGAGATCATAAAATCTGTTCCTAAAAACATCCAGTTATCTAAAGACCCATCCCACCAGATTCCCTGGAGCACAGAGTGCCTCACTTCACCCTGAATTCTCTCAGGGGTTGTTGAAGGTCAACAGCTATGGCAGCATGAGGCTCAATCTCTGCAGATGTAGGTGGCAAATGCCTTTGTTATTCAGTCATTGGCAATGCTCTTGGTAAGTGCCAGTATGTAGTTGACAAGACTATAGATATGCTTCTAGTTGCATGTGACAGGCTCAAAATAAAATTAGTTTGGGCTCTAGTTTTTGAAGAGGTAGATGTATAGACTCCAAAGGAAGTTTTTTTTTTTTTTTTAAGTTAAATTTTATACTGTCTTATACTGAATGCACTGACTCACCCTTTTCTCCCATCCTGACCCTTGGCTTCCATACTCTCCTAGTGAAAACTGCAAATGATTACCATCTACCCCATCTGCAAATTAATAATATTTTACTCCAAGTTCACACTTTCTTTCAGATTTCAACTTCACACCTTACAGGTGGGTAAGGACTTTGATTAATTTTGGCCCCTCAAAATTTTTTAAAAACTCTGTTTACATTTGATAGTTTTTCAGATTATACTTTGGGCTTTTAAACAAACCAACTAAAAGAACAGAAATCTTTGCTCTTTATTTCCTATCTTTCCTTTCCTCTGGGGAGCAGATATGAGATCACGTGATTTGGGTTCTCTCACTCAAATACAAACAGAGACACAATAAAATTCAACTCTAGTAAAGGGTAAGCATGGAAACTTTAATATAATTGCATCGGAGAGTGACTGAGGCAGTGAGCTCAGTAGTGGTAATAAATTTCTGACTGTGACAGAGTTATTGTGGTGCTAGTTTCTCCCCAGCACCTTCACCAACGTTCTTTCTAGAGGCCCAGCATAGAGTAGCTCTTTCAAAATTCTGTAGTCTACCTAATGGTGCAGGATAAATCTCTCCCTTTCTGCTTATTAACTAGGTGGAGTCCACTACGTGACCAGAAGGTTAGCATAAAGCAAGAAAGTCAACTATGAACACAATAGTTCTTTATCAATGTAAACTACTAATTCCACTTCATCTACTTCCCCAAATCTTGGCATTCTCCATACTTGTTCAGCTTTATAAGAAATTGCCAAACTCTTCACAAGTGGCTTAACTCTTGCATCCTCACTAGCAATGATTGAGAGTGAGTAGCTATTGCTTTACATCTCATCAGCCATTGATATTGTCAGCTTTAGCATTTTTTTTAATTTTAGCCACTTGCAAGTATACAGTTGAAACTCAACATTAAAAAACTAAGATTATGGCATCTGGCCTCATCATTTCAGGGTAAATAGAGGGGGAAAAAGTGAAAGTGGTGACAGATTTTATTTTCTTGGGCTCTAAAATCACTGCAGACAATGATTGCAGCCTTGAAATTAAAGGATGCTTCCTTGTTGGACAGCATATTAAAAAATCAGAAACATCACTTTGCCAGTGAAGGTACATATAGTCAAAGCTATGATTTTTCCAGGAGTCATGTACAGATGTGAGAGTTGGGCCACAAGGAAGACTGAACACCAAAGAACTGGTTCTTTCAAACTGTCATGTTGGAGAAGACTCTTGAGAGTCCCTTGGACTACAAGGAGATCAAACCAGTCAATCTTTAAGGAAATCAATTGTGAATATCCGTTGGAAAGACTGATGCTGAAGCTCCAATATTTTGGCCACCTGTTGTGAAGAACTAACTCATTAGAAAAGACCCTGATGCTGGGAAAGATTGAAGGCAGGAGGAGAAGGGGATGACAGAGGACGAGATGGCAGGATGGCATCGCCGACTCAATAGACACGAGTTTGAGCAAGCTTCAGGAGATGGCGAAGGACAGGGAAGCCTGGCGTGCTGCAGTCCTAGGGGTCACAGAGTCTGACATGACTGAGTCTTTGAACAACATTATGGAAGAGAGTGTAAAAAAGAATATATATATTTATATATATGTAAAATGGGTCACTTGGCTGTATACTTGAAACTAACACAACATTGTAAATCAGCTATACTTCAATAAATATATTTATAGAAAGAAACAAATCTATTGCATATAGTCTTAACAATTATTCAGGAAAATATTGACAAAATTAGAAGATGAGGGAGAATGAGGTGAGGCAAACAAAGATCCTTGAACATGAAAGACAGAGTCTCCATGGGGACATTGATGGAGGGGGGCATGCTGAGGAGCAAAAGGTGAAGTTCTATCTTGAGAGACATGCAGTTCAGTACTCAGGTTAATCAAGGGAAGATGAGTAGTCAGTGCTGACACATGAAGTCTCTAAATCAGTGTTTTCTGAATAGGTGGCCCACCAGATCTTAATTTTACTAAGAGGAAGCTTGTTTACTAAGAGGAATTTTTCTGAGGAAGCATGTTCTAATATAAAATAATTTAGGAAATACCTCATCGGCACACACTCATAGTGAAAGACAACACCTGTCAGAACATTCAAGATTCTCAGAAGTTTCCTACATTGAGGCAACTTGTATTATTTGCTTTTCTTAGAATTTTCCAGACTTTTTTTTTTCCCATGGCATACTCCTAGTCCATTTAATAAGCCTTGGAAAATATTCTTGCATTTCCTTCCTCTTTTTTCTCATCATTTGTCTTTTCCATTTTCCAACAAAACTTGGACTGGAATGTCTTTTGCTTTTCTGTTAACAGAATCTCCAAAGGCCACAGAATTTATCTTCTTTTTCCTTCTTTCCTGGAGAGTAGTGTTACATCATGAATTGTGTAAAACTTAATCTTAATAGTGCCAAAGGCTGTGCTAAACATGTGCAAAGAAACAGTCCCATGTTATTCTTAGAAATGTGCCAAATCAGGGTGAATTTCATATACTTTATTTTGGCTACAGATCCCTGATATATTTAAAACCCTCAACATTGTTTTCCAACATTAAACTTCCAATAATGATTTCTTATTTTAACAAGAATATGCACTCATACAAAAATTTAGGCAATTTACCATGTTATATTTTAGTGCTTAGACTTTGAATTGTACTAATGAAAAAAATCAAATAGTAAGGCTATTGTTACTTAAATTAATATGTTTTGCTCCATGGAGAAACCTCTGCCTTATGTTCATTGAGATGTCTCTTTTACAGGCGGCCTTAGATATTTTTAGCAATTTTAGTCTCATTGTTTCAACTAGAATTAAAAATAGACTTTGAAATGAATGATATCAATACTGACTTTCAGCATATTGGGATCAGGTTTAATTTTTAATTTTAATTTTCTTCATAATGGTGCTTAGGTTATTTCATGCAAGCTAATGGTTGTCCTCTATCTCTGTTTGCATTTTATTCCATTATCAGAATTTTAGCTACAAATACAGCCTGGGTTTTGGCAAATAAGCACCTCATTCGGGCTTGCCTTGTGGCTCAGCTGGTAAAGAGTCTGCCTGCAATGCAGGAGACCTGGGTTCGATCCTCGGTTGGGAAAATTCCCTGGAGAAAGGAAAGGCTACCCTTTCCACTATTTTGGCCTGAGAATTCCATGGACTCTATAGTCCATGGGGTAGCAAAGAGTCGGACACAACTGAGGACTTTCACTTTCGCTTTCACAGCTATATAAAAATGAAGTCTCTATTTCATAGTCTTCCTCCATTTAGATGTAGTTATATAAGTAAATTCAGGCCAAGAAGGATGTCAGTAGAAGCTCCAAATATTAGCTGCCAGAAGTCTTCCTTTGCTGTCATCTTTATCTCTCTAATGCCTGAAGCTTGGGATCATTTTGAACTGTGAGGAATGCCATCTGAAGGGCAAGTTGCCTGGGATGGGCATGCTGTTAAGATCCCTAACAGTGTCTTGAAACAGCATAATGCAGCATTAGACCACCGTCTTGGACTGTGACATACAAATGTAGGGAAAAACACACTTCTGTCTTGCTCAAAAATGGAAGTGTTAAGTCTCTCATTCATGTCCAACTCTTTGCAATCCCATGGACTGTAGCCTGCCAGGCTCTCTGTTCATTATTTATTTATTCATTAGCAGCCAAACCCAATAATATAGATATGAATGAAGATAGGTCAGGAAAGTTGAGACAAAGAAAGCCTCATTGGGCTTATAGCTCTATTATACGAGAAAAACATCTTTTACAACAGTACATGTTGTACATGCCATTGTTTTATTTAATAATTTATTATCATTATTTAAATATAAGTACTTTTAATGAACACATAAATAAAATTCAAACAAGAGTCATGGAAAAACTACAGGCTAAAATGTTTAAAACAACAGGCTATAAGATTCAAAATCCAGTTTTATTGCTTACTTAAGTTATTATAGATTCTGTCTCAGAGCTTTCAAGTTCCTTAGTATATAATGCAACTAAAACAAGAGCTTTTAGAAGTAAATAAGACGATGTATTTAAAGTGTATAACAAAGTGCTTGCACATGGTAGACCCTTAATATTTGTTAGTTCTCATTGTTCTCGCTCTACTGCTTTAAAGTTTTTGTACCAAATACTGGAAGTTAGACTGGCATGATGGAGATGATAATGGTCATAATGATGATGATAATGACAGAAACAACATAAAAATATAATTTCTACCTTTAAGAAAAGGGGAAGAAAGACAATTTGTCTCCACCTTTTATAAAACAATTCATCCAACACTTTTTGAGATAAGAGTGAGGTCTTCCATCATTTCAAGGTTTCTTTCTCTCTTTGGACCTCCCTACTAATGACTGCTCAGTTTTGTCCAACTTTTTGCACCCCCATGGACTGTATCCTTCCAGGTTCCTGTATCCATGGAATCTTCCAGGCAAGAATATTGGAGTGGGTTGTCATTCCTTCCAGGATTGAACCAGGTCTCTTGCATTGCAGGCAGTTTATCATCTGAGCTACTGTGGAAGTCCTATTAATGACCACCATGAAAATATAACAGAGAGGTACTTACAGAGTTGTCCTAAATGTGCATAAATGTATGTCCTTTAATCCTAGGTCAGACAAAGCTGGGTTTTTTTTGTAAAAAAATTTTTATTGAATAATAGCCTAATAGAGGTATACTTATAATAAATTGAAACTTTAATTGTAACAGTCACTGTAGCTTCTCTTTGGAGCTCATTGCCCAGAATTTACATGCAATTCTCAAATCGCCCCTCAAGTCACCTGTGGCACTATTGATAAAGCTAGATGCTAATTCTACAAAATTCAAACTTCCTGGGGCAAGACATTTCTGCTGTATAAAGTGTCAGGATATTTTGGTAATTAGCTAAGCTTGGGATGTGCTGTATAGTTTGGCACCTAAGTGTTGGCCTGCCTCAGTGAGGCACTCAGAGGTGCTCTTCCACAAAACCTAGGTGTTCTCTCATTTAGGATCCTTTATGAGTGCTATCCTGCTAGTCCCCTTTTTATTCCAGCATCACTCCCTTCTTATAAGATGTTTAACCCTGTAACTTCCCTTCCTTCAAAAAAGGCTTTTTTCCTATAGCAAAGATATAGCCTATAGATTTAATCACATAAGATTAGTATATTATATAGATAGGAGAGAACATTTTTCTTATACAGTATGGTACAGTGGCTCTTAAACTTTGTCATGCAATCAAACAACTGGAGTATTATATAATACACTTTGCTAGGCCTCATCCAAGAGCTTCTAATTTAGTGACTCAAAGTTCAGTTCAGTTCAGGCTCTCAGTCATGTCCGACTCTTTGTGACCACATGGACTGCAGCATGCCAGGCCTCACTGTTCATCACCAACTCCTTGAGTTAACTCAAACTCATGTCCATTGAGTTGGTGATGCCCTCCAACCACCTCATCCACTGTCATCCCCTTCTCCTTCCACCTTCAATCTTTCTCAGTATCAGGGTCTTCTCAGATGAATCAGTTCTTTGCATCAGGAGGCCAAAGTATTGGAGTTTGAGCTTCAGCATCAGTCCTTCCAGTTTTCAGGGCTGATTTCTTTTAGGATGGACTGGTTGGATCTCCTTGCAGTCCAAGGATGCTCAAGAGTCTTCTCCAACACCACAGTTCAAAAGCATCAATGCTTTGGCATTTAGCTTTCTTTATACTCCAACTCTCACATCCATACATGACTACTGGAAAAATCATAGCTTTGACTCTATGGACCTTTGTTGGCAAAATAATGTCTCTGCTTTTTAATATGCTGTCTAAGTTGGTCATAACTTTCCTTCCAAGGAGCAAGCATCTTTTAATTTCATGGCTGCAGTCACCATCTGCAGTGATTTTGGAGCCCCCAATAATAAAGTCTGTCACTGTTTCCCCATTTATTTGCCATGAAGTAATGGGATTGGATGCCATGATCTTAAGTTTTCTGAATGTTGAGCTTTAAGTCAACTTTTTCACTCTTCACTTTCACTTTCATGAAGAGGCTCTTTAGTTCTTCTTCGCTTTCTGCCATAAGAGTGGTGTCATCTGTATATCTAATGTTATTGATATTTCTCCTGCAAATCTTGATTCCAGCTTGTGCTTCATCCAGTCCAGTGTTTCTCATGATGTACTCTGCATACAAGTTAAATAAGCAGGGTGACAATATACAGCCTTGACATACTCCTTTTTCTATTTGGAACCAGTATGTTGTTCCATGTACAGTTCTGTTGCTTCCTGACCTGCATACAGGTTTCTCGGGAGGCAGGTCAGGTGGTCTGATATTCCCATCTCTTGAAGAGTTTTCCACAGTTTCTTGTGATCTACACAGTCAAAGGCTTTGGTATAGTCAATAAAGCAGAAGTAGATATTTTTCTGGAAGTCTCTTGCTTTTTCTTGATCCAATGGATGTTGGAAATTTGATCTCTGGTTCCTCTGCCTTTTCTAAATTCAGCTTGAACATCTGGTAGTTCATGGTTCACGTATTGCTGAAGCCTGGCTTGGAGAATTTTGAGCATTACTTTACTAGCATGTGAGATGAGTGTAATTGTGCAGTAGTTTAAGCATTCTTTGGCATTGTCTTTCTTTAGGATTGGAATGAAAACTGACTTTTTCCATCCCTGTGGCAACTGCTGAGTTTTCCAAATTTTCTGGCCTATTGAGTGCGGCACTTTCAAAGGATCATCTTTCAGGATTTGAAATAATTCAATTGGAATTCCATCACCTCCACTACCTTTGTTCGTAGTAATGCTTTCTAAGGCCCACTTGATTTCCATTCCAGGATGGCTGCCTCTAAGTGGGTGATCACACCATCATGGTTATCTGGGTCATGAAGATCTGTTTTGTATAGTTATTCTGTGTATTCTACCACTTCTTCTTAATATCTTCTGCTTCTGTTAGGTCCATATCATTTTGAGTCTTTATTGTGCCCATCTTTCCATGAAATGTTCCATTAGTAGCTGTAGTTTTCTTGAAAAGATCTCTAGTCTTTCCCATTCTGTTGTTTTTCTCTAATTCTTCACACTGATCATTGAGGAAGGCTTTCTTGTCTCTCCTTGCTGTTCTTTGGAACTCTGCATTCAAATGGGTATATCTTTCCTTTTCTCCTTTGCCTTTTGCTTCTCTTCTTTTCACAGCTATTTGTAAGGCCTCCTCAGACAACCATTTTGCCTTTTTGCATTTCTTTTTCTTGGGGATGATCTTGATCCCTGCCTCCTGTATAATGTCAGGAACCTCTGTCCATAGTTAATCAGGCACTCTATCAGATCTAATCTTTTGAATCTTGTTCTCACTCCCATTGTATAATCCTAGGGATTTGATGTAGGTCATACCTGAATAGTCCAGTGGTCTTCCCTACTTTCTTCAATTTAAGTCTGAATTTGGTAATAAGGAGTTCATGATCTGAGGCACAGTCAGGTCCCATGCATGGGACATTTTGAAGGAGGTTGCCATTTTCTACATTACCTCCACCATAGTTTGGCTTGAGGTAAATGACAGGGAAGAAACACAGCTCAACCCATCAACAGAAAATTGGATTAAAGATTTATTGAGCATGGCCCCACCCATTAGAACAAGACCTAGTTTCCCTCTCAGTCAGTCTCTCCTCCCATCAGGAAGCTTCCATAAGCCTCTTATCCTTCTCCATCAGAGAGCAGACAGATTGAAAAGCACAGTCACATAAAACTAACCATTCTGATCACACAGACCACAGCCTTGTCTAACTCAATGAAACTTTGATCCATGCCATGTAGGGCCACTCAAGACGGACGGGTCATGGTGGACAGTTCTGACAAAATGTGGTCTACTGGTAAGGGAATGGCAAACCACTTCAGTATTCTTGTCTTGAGAACTCCATGAACAATATGAAAAGGCAAAAAGATAGGACACTGAAAGATGAACTCCCCAGGTCAATAGGTGCCCAATATGCTAATGGAGATCAGTGGAGAAATAACTCCAGAAAGAATGAAGAGAAACAACACCCAGTGATGGATGTGCCTGGTGATGGAAGTTAAGTCTGATGCTGTAAAGAGCAATATTGCATAGGAACCTGGAATGTTAGGTCCATGAATCAAGGCAAATTGGAAGTGTTAAAAAACAGGAAATGGCAAGATGAACATCGACATTTTAGTAATCAGCGAATTAAAATGGATTGGAATGGGTGAATTTAACTCAGATGATCATTATATCTACTACTGTGGGCAGTAATCCCTTACAAGAAATGGAGTAGCCATCATAGCCAACAAAAGAGTCCGAAGTACAGTATTTGGATGCAATCTAAAAAAACTACAGGATGCTCTCTGTTCTTTTCCAAGGCAAACCATTCAATATCACAGTAATCCAAGTCTATGCCTGACCAGTAATGCTGAAGAAGCTGAAGTTGAATGGTTCTATGAAGACCTATAAGACCTTCTAGAACTCACACCCCCCAAAAATGTCCTTTTCATTATGGGGGACTGAAATGCAAAAGTAGGAAGTCAAGAACTACCTGGAGTAACAGGCAAATTTGGCCTTGGAGTACAGAATGAAGCCAGGCAAAGAGCTAATAGAGGTCTGTCAGGAGCATGCATTGGTCATAGTAAACACCCTCTTCTAACAACAGAAGAGACGACTCTACAAGGGCATCACCAGATGGTCAATACTGAAATCAGATTGATTATATTCTTTTGCAGCCAAAGATGAAGAAGGTCTATACAGTCAGCAAAAACAAGATCAGGAGCTGACTGTGGCTCAGATCATGAACTCCTTATTACCAAATTCAGTGACTCAGGGTAAGGTATTAAAAATTAACATTTCTATCAAGTTCCTAGGTGTTGCTGATACTTTGTGTCTAGGTGTGACAATTTAAGAACCACTGGAAAAAAAGTCAATAAACACAATATCACATGTGATAAATGAATATAGTGTGTGCAAAAGTGAGAGTGATTATAGTTGCTCCATTGATCAAAGGATATATCCCATACATGGGAAACTTGCAGAGAACTTTGTGATTGGCTCAAAGGAAAAGCAAGAGATGGAGATGAAAATTTCAAGTAGAAGAGACTGTGTGAATGGAAGTCATATGTATTTAAGAGGTGTATCAAAGGATCTGAATGAAGTGTATAGTTTGTGAAAGGGAAAAATGGGAGACATTTAATAGTTTAGTACAAAAGACTTCTTAAAATAGATAATTTAATATTTTAATTTGGTTAAATGTACCTTGAAAAAAATATATTATTTTAGTTTTAGAAGTTACTTAGCAAAAGAAGAAAGACAATTTCTTTCATTATCTTTGAAGCACTGAATGTATTCAGAGAAGTCATTAAGTATCTGAAGCAGGGCTTTCCTTTAAAGAAAAAATTCTCTGTGTTGTGCTTTGAATGAATTGAGCTTGGTTAATTTTCTGTATTTCTGGAACAGATTAAATTATTTCGGAAAAGAGCAATCTTCCAATTCTCTTTACTTTGTGTAATGCAGGGTGTTCAGTTCTTTAGAGGAAAATGAATCTTTGATATGTGGGGAAAATGTTTTCCTTTAATAAATAATCAGCCTATTTTTAAGGGATTAAAGATCTATATTTAGGACAACTTAGCAGAACATATCAGAGAAGGCAATGACACCCCACTCCAGTACTCTTGCCTGGAAAATCCCATGGATGGATGAGCCTGGTAGGCTGCAGTCCATGGGGTCGCTAAGAGTAGGACATGACTGAGCGACATCACTTTCATGCACTGGAGAAGGAAATGGCAACCCACTCCAGTGTTCTTGCCTGGAGAATCCCAGGGACGGCGGAGCCTGTTGGGGTGCTATCTATGGGGTCGCACAGAGTCGGACATGACTGAAGTGACTTAGCAGCAGCAGCAGCAGAACATATAATGTAAAGACTAGAAAGGTCCTAGCAGTTTTGATGTCCTAGAGCCAGCTAATATTGGTTTAGAGAGTTGATTGTTAAATCTTCTGATTAAAAAACTTTTTGTGAGCCAGTTTTAAAAACAGCTATTATATTAAATATTTTACATAACATTAAGTGTGTTCTATTAGAAACAAAGGTAATAAACACTCAAAATGTTTTAAGTCATATATATTTTTACTATGATCTATACTTTTTGAAGTTATTTATGCCTACTGTATATGTACAATGGTAATACTATATAATGCAGCATACTGTGCTTTCCCAAATGCAGCATCAATGATATCATGTTATATCATGTTTGCACCTTGGAACTGGTGATGCTGAGAGTAACAAATCTTTTAGAGCACAGAAGTTCTCAACTGTGCTAAATCAGGACTGATAACTCTTCTTCTGCCTACCTGGTTGTTAAACATTTACCAGTTGGTGGATTACTGAATATACCATGATATGACATGCTATGCTATAAACAAATATAAAGATCCAAGAGCATAAATAAAAAAGAAGCCAAAGGCAGAGCAGGGAAGGCCTAAACTGACGTGTCAGTCTCTGAGTCTTGGGCTAATCTTTCTTTGACTTGATTTTTATGCCCTTGCAAGACAGAGAAACAAGAAATTGGGCACACAAGGTGTGAGGTGGTATGAGACCACTGCAACAAGCAAAGTACAAAAACAGGACAATTAAAAGGTGAATATCTAAATGAAAAAGAAAAAAAAATACACTCATGCAATGAGACTAGCGGAGAAGGCAATGATAGCCCACTCCAGTACTCTTGCCTAGAGAATCTCATGGACGGAGGAGCCTGGTGGGCTGCAGTCCGTGGGGTCGCGAAGAGTTGGACACGACTGAGCGACTTCACTTTCACTTTTCACTTTCCTGCATTGAAGAAGGCAATGGAAACCCACTCCAGTGTTCTTGCCTGGAGAATCCCAGGGACAGTGGAGCCTGGTGGCCTGCTGTCTGTGGGATCGCACAGAATCGGACACGACTGATGCGACTTAGCAGCAGCAGCAGCAATGAGACTAGGAAAAATCTTGTTTATCATGGCCTAAAATCTGAGTGGAAAATTTTAAGTTCCTTTTGAGCAAATGAAGGCACTAGACTTTCTTCTCTCGGGTTTTGGGATTCTAATTTACACTATATGTGCCTTCTTGCATAAAATAAATTTCAACAAGTGCCAAACATTGATTCTGTCAGATTATACTTTTGGGACACAATTGAGTTAAATTAAAAATAAGTAACAAATCTAACTTTAAAAAATATGTTGTGAATTAAAAATGTTTATAAATAATCCATGCCAAAACCAGAAGTTACATTATTAATATAAATTTTAAAACATTTAGACCTGTTGGTTTAAATAAGAAAATATTTTACATCAGCTGTATATAGATATTTCTGCTGACAAAGCCTAGAATCAGTGATCTCCCCAGCCAGAGAAAAGCATTCTGGCCCCATCAGATCATCACTCTCTGATGAAAAGAGTCAGACCTCATTCGACAAGTGGATGAGTTGATGTCTGAAATGAAGTATGAGGACAGAATGGTGTGGAACATCTTTATATGCTAGATAAGAAATATTAAAAAAATGGAAATTACTGAAAACAGTGTACATATCAAAAAGACACATAAGCATTATTAAAGGAGCTTCCACTGACCAATTTAAGTAACAAAGTCAATAAGGATAAAATGGGTTATAACTCACTGAATGAAATGGGGATCCCTAGGACAATACTGATATAGAGAGATAGAGAGATACAGCAAAAAAAAAAAAAAAAAGATAGATAAATACTTGCTGGAACAAGATGTCCCATTCCAAGTAATAGATACAGAAGGAAAGATGAAACTCAAAAACTCTTCACTTGTCACTCTTCATAATGATTGATATATTCAAGAATTTCAATGGATGCTAAAGCAAATTAATTAGAAAGGAGAAACTACAGTGGAAAAATGTCATGTATTCTATGTTCACTAAGTGATCAAAGTTAATGTTAATGGGACAAACTTACATTATGCTCCTTTCTTTTTGATTCAGTTCTGGTAATATTTACTTGATCACATCTCATTTTCTGTTTTCTGTTTCAATTGCTCCAATTATGTATCAATTTTATTCTCATAGACTGGTTCTCTACTTTTCTTCTTTTTAAATTATCCTCCTTTCTTCCATTGCTCTTTTCTATTTTGTTCTTTCTGGAAGATTTCCTAAATACTACTATTCAAATCTACTAGTTTTTCATTTCTCCTATAAGAATTTTTATTGTACAGAACTCTCTTTGTTAAAAAAAGTTTCTGCATGTTGCTTCATAATACCATTTTGTTGTTGTTTCATGCATTCAATCTTATATTTCTGAGATATTTAATACTAGGGGTTTTGTAACGTCTTCATTTTGCATTATTTATGTTTTCTCCAAATTTCTTCTGTTTATTTATTTTTGGTTTCTCTCTCTCATATGAAATGATTTATATTTTGCAACCCTCCATTGTCTATTAATGTTTAAGATGGTATGTATATAAGCTGATTGGAAACTGTGTGCCTGGAAGGACTTTGAGCTTACCTGAAGGATAACTTGAGTCTTTTGTGGTGGTACATTTTTTTCCCCAATCCCCTTCTTTTAACTTGTCAGATTATTCACAAAAGACTGTATCAATCTTCTACCTGGAAGTACAACTGCCAATATTTTAGGAGATAAATGAGGGAAGGAGTTTAGAAGCCTCAATATTCAGTAGTGGAATTTATTTCAATCCTTTAATTTTCAGTTTAATACTCCAACACCTAAAACCCAGAGAACTTTTGTTTTATAGTATCTAGACACTGAACTTTGGGTCTTACCTCATGATGGAAGATTGACAGTCTATAGCTATACAGAGTTGGTGTCTAATTACTTAATAAATAGACATTTAAATAATCCACCTATTTTTTGGTCACCTCTTCACTATTGCTTCTAGAAAGAGTTGATGCCATTGACTTTTGAATGTTTAGGAGTCTTTTCAACATAAATCAGGTAATTTCTTGATTTTACTGCTAGATAGGGAATCAGATTCCTTTGATCTTATTACTGAGTCACTACCCATCTATCTACTTTTTGTTGTGCTGTGCTCAGTCGTGTCCAAATCTTTGCTACCTCATGGACTGTAACCCACCAGGCTCCTATGTTCATGAAATTTTCCAGGCAAGAATATTGGAATGGGTTGCCATTTCCTACTCCATCTTCTTTTTAGCTCTCAAGATTTAGTTTTATATTCTCCTTTTCCTTATCCTTTACTGTTGCTGGTTCATACTTTTAAAAATCAATTTCCTAAACAGATGGAACCTAATCAAACTTACAAGCTTCTGTACAGAAAAGGAAACAACAAACAAAATGAAAAGACAATCTACAGACTGGGCGAAAATATTAGCAAGTGATGCAACTGACAAGGGCTTAATTATCAAAGTAAACAAATAGTTTATACAACTCAACAACACCAAAAAACAAACAAACCAATCAAACATTGGGCAGAGACCTAAATAGACATTTATCCAAAGAAGACATACAGATGGTCAACAGGCACATAAAAAGATGCTCAACATTACTAATTATTCAGTTCAGTTCAGTTCAATGGCTCAGTTGTGTCTGACTCTTTTCCACCCCATAAACTGCAGTATACCAGGCTTCCTTGTCCATCACCAACTCCTAAGCTTGCTCAACTCATGTCCATTGAGTTGGTGATGCCATCCAACCACTCATCCTCTCATCCCCTTCTCCTCCTGCTAATTATTAAAGAAATGCAAATCAAAATCACAGTGAGTACCACCATACAGTGGTCAGTATGGCCATCATGAAAAGGTCTACAAATAACAAATGCTAAAGAGGGTGTGGACAAAAGGGAACCCTCCTACACTGTTGGTTAGAATGTAAGTTGGTGCACCACTATGGAAAACAGTACGGAGCTTCCACAAAAAAACTAAAAATAGAATTGCCTTATGATCAGGCAATCCTACTCCTGGGCATATACCCAGATAAATCCTACAATTTGAAAAGATGCTGCTGCTGCTGCTGCTAAGTTGCTTCAGTTGTGTCTGACTCTGTGTGACCCCATAGATGGCAGCCCACCAGGCTCCCCCAATCCCTGGGATTCTCTAGGCAAAAACACTGGAGTGGGTTGCCATTTCCTTCTCCAATGCATGAAAGTGAAAAGTGAAAATGAAGTCGCTCAGTTGTGTCCGGACTCTTCGCAACTCCATGGACTGCAGCCTACCAGGCTCCTCCATCCATGGGATTTTCCAGGCAAGAGTACTAGAGTTGGGTGCCATTGCCTTCTCCAATTTGAAAAGATACACGCACACTAATTCTTATTGAAGTACTATTTACAACAGCCAGGACACGGAACAACCTAAATGTCCATTAACAGAGGAATGGATAAAGAGGATGTGGTACATATATACAATGGAATACTACATAGTATTACATGCTACATACATTAAAAGAATAAAATAATGTCATTTGCAGCAACATGCATGAACTTAAAAATTATTATATGAAGCAAAGTAAGTCAGAAAGAGAAAGACAAATACCATGTGGTATCACTTATATATGGAATCTAAAGTATGACAAAAATGAACCTATCTATGAAATAGAAACAGACTCACAGACACAGAGAATACACCTGTGATTGCCAAAGGGGAGCGTCATGGGGGAGGACTGAATTGGGATTTGGGGGATAGCAGATACATATGCAAACTACTTTATATGGAATAGGTAAACAACAAGGTTCTATTGTACAGCACAATACCTGTGATAAACCACAATGAAAAAGAATATTAAAATGTATATATACATATACACAAACGTAAGAGACATGGGTTTGATCCCTGGGTCAGGCAGATCCCCTGTAGGAGGGCATGGCAAACCACTCCAGTTCTTTTGCCTGGAGAATTCCATGGATAGAGGATCCTTGAGGCCTACAGTCCATAGCATGAATGAAGCAACTTAGCATGCATGCCCACACACATATATATATATATATATATATATATATATATACACATAGTTGTTCAGTCACTAAGTCATGTCTGACTTTGTGCAATCCAATGGACTGTAGCCCCAGTTCTCTGTCCATGGAATCTCCCAGGCAAGAATACTGGGGTAAGTTGCCATTTTCTTCTCCTGGGATCTTCCCAAACCAGGGATCAAACTCTGATCTCCTGCACTGGCAGGCAGATGCTTTACCACTGAGCCACCAGGGAAGCCCCAGATATATACATATATATGTGTGTGTGTGTATGCACATACATATACATATATATGTACATATATATAACTGAATCATTTTGCTATATAGCATAAATTAATACAGTATTTAAATCAACTATACTTCAATAGAAAATAAAATAAAAATAAATTTGTTGCCAAGTTAGAAACTTTTTTTCTTTGAGGCAAGAAATAATGACTTTATTTGGGAAGTTGGCAGGCTGAGAAGCTGACAGACTAATGTCTCAAAATATCCAGCTTGTCCAAGGCTGGATGCTAGTTTCTTTTATAGAACAGAGATGAAGTGGAGGTGAGGAAACAAAGTAAAAAGGCCATAAGTATTGCGAATACCTCTTAGAATGACCAGCCTCTGGGAGGATATCTGCTAATTTCTTCTTTTTCTGTAGCTTTACAGATAGATACAAGCATTATTACATACTTATATTTTGGCCATGCCACACAACATGTAGGATTTTAGTTTCTGACCATGGATTGAACCTGCACCCCTTGTATTGCAAGGCAGTCTTAAAGACTGGACTACCAGGGAAGCCCCTTAGAATTTTTAGAATACTAGAGTTTAATGCATGCTTTCAAAGTGAATACTGAATAGCAATTTGGAAAAACTGAAAGTCCCTAGAATCTGTAATGCTAAAGAATCATAAAGGGGTGTTTCTGCAAGATACTTTTTTTAATGTACATCTTTAATTTTAGTTTTCCCTTAATTTGGCAAGATGTAGGAGTAGGAAAGCCTGAGGGCAGCTTTTTTTTTAAAACTGTGAGAGCAAGGTGCCATATCTGGAGAAGACAGCAATCAGCTAATCTCTGACCAAAAATATGTAGTTGTAAAAGCCTACATAAAAATGAGAAGCCAACTGTGCCAATAACTGCTCTGAGCATTTAACAGATACATTATCTCAAATAAATCTTTAATCTGTGGGCTTCCACCTGCCAACACAGGTGACACAAGAGACAAAGGTTAGATCCTTGGGTCAGGAAGACTCCCTGGAAGAGGAAACAGCAAGCCACTTCAGTATTGTTGCTTGGGAAATCCCATGGACAGAGGAGACTGGTGGGATACAGTCCATGGAACTGTACAATGGAAACAGTGGAAACAGCGACTTTATCTTTTGGGGCTCCAAAAACACTGCAGATGGTGACTGTAGCCATGAAATTAAAGACTCTTGCTTCTTGGAAAAAAAGCTATGACCCTAATAGACAGCATAATAAAAAGCAGAGACATTATTTTGCCAGCAAAGGTCTGTCTAGTCAAAGCTATGGTCTTCCAACAGTTATGTATGGATGAGAGTTGGCCTATGAAGAAAGCTGAGCACCAAAGAATTGATGCTTTTAAACTGTGGTATTGGAGAATACTCTTGAGAGTCCATGGACTGCAAGGAGATCCAACCAGTCTATCCTAAAGGAGATCAGTCCTGAATATTCACTGGAAGGACTGAAGCTGAAGCTGAAACTCCAATAATTTGTCCACCTGATGCGAAGAACTGACTCATTGGAAAAGACCCTGATGCTGGGAAAGATTGAAGGCAGGAAGAGAAGGGGATGACAGAGGATGAGATGGTTTGATAGTATCACCAACTCAATAGACACGAGTTTGTGCAGGCTCCAGGAGTTGGTGATGGATAGTGAAGCCTGGCATGCTGCAGTCCACGGGGTCATGAAGAGTCAGACATGACTGAGCACACACATGCATGTGTGCAATTCTTATATCTGTGAAATAATCGTGCTTATCTTCATTCTACTGATGAGAAAATTGTGAGTGGGAGAGGTCAATTAGTTCACTTGCTATTATCTGACTGATTTTGGAAAGCAAAGCATTTGATACTCTAGTCCAATTGATTCCAAATCTGTTTTTAATCACTGCATGATAAAGAACTGAAAACCATTAATCAAACTTCTTTGGTGTGGATCACTTCTCAGATTGACATGCATGCTGAACAAAAATATTATTCAAAAACTTATTTCTCTATTAAAGGCATAACCTAAAAATTGTGCTTGATTTGCTTATGAATTGAAACATAATGGGTGTGCCTTTGATTCATGGCCATTGATATCTAAGATTCCGATAGTGTCTATAATAAGAAATTATTAGACTGCAAAATTAGAGGAAGAAACACTAGTTTCCACTTAATTAGGACAAAGTACCTGCATGAGGGCATGTATAGAAAGTTATGATTTAGGTTATTATACTGAGTGTAACCAGGGCTTATTATATTCTGTATTTTTTGTTTGTTTGTTTTACCAGAAAATAAAACAGAAACTTAAAAGCACTGACTTTCAACATTAGTTGAACATGTGCTGATAAACTTCTACTTTAATGGTCACTGGGTAAACATAAAACTACATGTTTACTAGATGACTTGTACTATAATTCTAGATTGGTTAGTAACCTAAGTATTTACAGATTTCCATGTTCTGCCTCCGTTAGAAAAATATAAGGTATATTAATCAATTTACTGTGGAGGATGCAAAAGCTATTGGCTAGTAATACTGGGGAACCTTGTCTGCCCCTATACCTGAACGGGCAAGGAAAGGAGATGGTTACTATACCCTCAAACAACAGCAATATGAGGGGCACAACTGAGCAAGAGAAAGATCTTTTGGAGGGAGGGGGCCAAAGGAATAAATATCCTGATCTCACTTTCCTCTTGTCCTCTAATATCTACTGCTGTCTCCTATTGTCCAAATTCAGATTCAAGTCAGTGATCAAAGGAACCTACAGACACAATTCTTTGGGACAATGGCAGGATGCAAACAGATGATGAGTTGATTCAGAATGGCAAAATGAAGTGTCTGCCAGAGTAAGAAGGCAAGTTACCCAGCATTTACTAATCATTCTCTGTAATCAGAAGATCTTTGGAAGCTAAAATGAAGGCCCCATTCTTCATAAAAACAATCAAGCTAATGAAACAGACATGAAAGAACTCAAGGTATTATTACATGATCACACTTAAACATTTAATAAATAGATGGCAGAAAAGAGCTGACACAAATAAAGATATTTTGGGTAAAAAAGTTAAGACATCAAGAAATACCTATATTAATAATTATTTCAAGTTAGTGAAATTTCCATTTTAAGCTTTTGTTTTGCTCTCACATTTACATACTTATGAAAAATCCTTTAGGGATGCCGTATGTTGGTTATTTAGAAATACTAATTATTTTTTTAAAAAAATATGTGTGTGTAAAAAATGGAGTTTTTATATTTAACATTTTATCTTTTGTAATGTGCCTTTAAATTGTACAATAGCTAATTTAGATATAGAATCATGTTTCACAGAAATTTAAATGATAAAAACTAAGTTATAAGCACTATTTTGAGTTCTATTTACTTACTTACTTACTTGGTTGCTTTACAATGTTGTGTTCAGTTAAGTTCAGTCAGTGGTTCAGTCATGTCCAACACTTTGCAACCTCATGGACTGCAGCACACCAGGCCTCCCTGTCCATCACCAACTCCTGGATCCTGCACAAACTCAAGTCCATTGAGTCAGTGATGCCATCCAACCATCTCATCCTCTGTTGCCCTTCCCCTCCTTCCTTCCTAGCATCAGGGTCTTTCCCAATGAGTCAGTTCCTAACATCAGGTGGCCAAAGTATTGGAGCCTCAGCTTCAGCATCAGTCCTTACAATGAATATTCAGGACTGATTTCCTTTAGGATTGACTGGTTTGAACTTCTTGCAGTCCAAGGGTCTTTCCAGAGTCTTCTCCAACACCACACTTCAAAAGTATCAACTCTTCGGTGCTCAGCTTTCTTTATGGTCCAACTTTCACATCCATACATGACTACTGAAAAAACCATAGCCTTGACTAGATGGACCTCTGTTGGCAAAGTAATGTCTCTGCCTTTTAATATGCTGTCTAGGTTTCTCATAGCTTTTCTTCCAAAGAGCAAGTGTCTTTTAATTTCATGGCTGCAATCACCATCTGCAGTGATTTTAGAGCCCCAAAATATAAAGTGTGTCACTGTTTCCATTATTTCCCACAAATATCCCATGAAGTGATGGGACCAGATGCCATGATACTAGTTTTTTGAATGTTGAGTTTTAAGCCAGCTTTTTCACTCTCTTCTTTCACCTTCATCAAGAGGCTCTTTAGTTCCTCTTCCCTTTCTGAAATAAGGGTGGTGTCATCTGCATATCTGAGGTTACTGATATTTCTCCTGGAAATCTTGATTTTAGCTTTTGCTTCATCCAGCCCGGCATTTTGCATGATGTACTCTGCACATAAGTTAAATAAACAAGGGACAATATACAGCCTTGGCATATTCCTTTCCCAATTTGGAACTAGTCCATTTTTCCATTTCTGGTTTTAACTGTTGATTCTTGACCTGAGTACTGATTTCTCAGGAGGCATGTAAGGTGGTCTAGTATTTCCATCTCTTGAGGAATTTTCCACAGATTGTTGTGATCCACACAGTCAAAGGCTTTGGCACAGTCAATAAAGTGGAAGTAGATGCTTTTCTGGAACTCTCTTGCTTTTTCTATGATCCAATGGATTTGGCAATTTGATCTCTGGTTCCTCTGCCTTTACTAAATCCAGCTTGAACATCTGGAAATTTTCAGTTTACTACTGTTGAAGCCTTGTATGGAGAATTTTGAGTATTAGTTTGCTAGCATGTGAGATGAGTGCAATTGTGCAGTAATTTGAACATTTTTTCACATTGCCTTTCTTTGGGATCAGAATGAAAATTGACCTTTACTGGTCCTGTGGCCACTGCCGAATTTTCCAAATTTTCTGGAATATTTAGTGCAGCACTTTCACAGCATCATCTTCTAGGACTTGATATATCTCAGGTGGAATTCCATCACCTCCACTAGGTTTGTTTGTCGTGATGCCTCCTAAGACCCACTTGGCTTTGCATTCCAGGATGTCTGGCTCTAGGTGAATGATCACACTACCCTGGTTATTTGGGTCATGAAGATCTTTTTGCATAGTTTTTCTGTGTATTCTTGCTACCTTTTCCTGATATCTTCTGCTTCTGTTATGTCCATGACATTTCTGTTCTTTTTTGTCCCCACCTGTGCACAAAATGTTCCCTTGGTATCCCTAATTTTCTTGAAGAGATCTCTAGTCTTTCTCATTCTATTGTTTTCCTGTTTCTTTGCATTGATCACTGAGGAAGGCTTTCCTATCTTTCCTTGCTTTTGTTTGGAACTCTACATTTAAATGAGTACATCTTTCTTTTTCTCCTTTGCCTTTAATTTCTTTTCTTTTCTCAGCTATTTGTAAGGCCTCTTCAGAGAACCATTTTGCCTTTTTGCATTTCTTTTTCTTGGGAATTCTCTTGATCACTGTCTCCTATACAATGCCATGAACCTCTGCCCAATAGTTCATCAGGCACTCTTGTCTATCAGATGTAATCTCTTGAATCTACTTGTCACTTCCACTGTATAATCATAAGGGATTTGATTTAGATCATATGTGAGTGGTCTAGTTTTCCCTAATTTCTTCAATTTAAGTCTGAATTTGGCAATTAGGAGTTCAGCTAATTAGTCAGCTCCCGATCTTGCTTTTGCTGACTGTATAGAGCTTCCCCATCTTTGGCTGCAAAGGCTATAATCATTCTGATTTTGGTAGTGACCATCTGGTGATGTCCATGTATAGTGGGTTCTCTTGTGTGGCTGGAAGAGGGTCTCTGTTAGCCTTTGCCCTGCTTCATTTTGTACTCCAAGGCCAAATCTGCCTGATACTCCAGGTATTTCTTGCCTTCCTACTTTTGCATTCCAGTTCCTGATGATAAAAAGGACATTATTTTATGGTATTAGTTTTAGAAGGTCTTGAAGGTCATCATAGAACCATCCAGCTTCAGCTTCCTCAGCATTAGTGGTTGGGGCATAGTCTTGGATTACGGTGATATTGAATGGTTTGCCTTGGAAACGAATAGAGATCATTCTGTCATTCTTGAGACTGCTCCCTAATACTGTGTTTTAGACTCTTTTGTTGACTATGAGGGCTACTCCATTTCTTCTAAGGGATTCTTCCTCTTAGATATAATGGTCATGGTAGACATAATGGCCATCTGAATTAAATTCACCAATTCCAGTCCATTTTAGTTCACTGATTCCTAGAATGTATTAGTTTCTGCCTATATAGCAAAACGATTCAACCATACATACAAATATATGCCTTCCCTTTTGAATTTCTTTCCCATTCAAGACACCACAGAGGATTAAGTGAGTTTCCTATGCTACATAGCAGGTTCTTGTTTGGTATCTATTTTACACATAATATCAATAGTGCATATGTATTAATCCCAGTCTCACAATTCCTGGCCCTCCCCTCCCTTCCCCCTTGGTATCCATAGATTTGTTCCCTATGTTTATGTCTCTATTTCTGCTCTGTGAACAAGATCACAAAAAGAATGAAACTGGGTCATTCGTAGAGATGTGGGTGGACCTAGAGCCTGTCATACATAGTGAAGTATTCAGTCAGAAAGAGAAGAACAGACATAGTATATTAACACATATATGTGGAATCTATAATAATGTAAGTGATCTTATCCACTGAATAATTTTGCAAGTTGGCTCGGTTACTGTATTTTCAGATTCTACTAATTATTTCAGTTTAATGCTCATCTTTACTATAAAAGTCCAACTTGTTGGAAGATATAATAATCCGAGGATTATATAATCTGAGGATGTGACCACCAGTTGCCCTTTCAGCTGTATCCAGGTGATGGGAGGCTCCTCACCCCACCCTCCATTCTCAGTCTTTGGAACGTATGTTCTGCCCATGATTCCCACAGTGGGGTCCATTTTTCAGGACACAGTGTTGAGAGCAAAGCACTGTTGAAACTATCTGGATGGTAAGCATGACTGAGTGCTTTAATGCATCTACATAAACATGATTCTGGCCAGTGAGTGTGGAGATCTATTTATCTTGCAGCCAATCAAGATGAGCCTTGTAAATAAGTTCCTTTGCTTATTAAAGTTGCCACCTATCAATCTGGAAGATTCTGCCTCTTTCTTGAGTCTTTCCTTGCCTTCCAAGTTTGAGGCCAATTTCAGATTTCACCCTGGAAGCTGTCCAGTTTATAAACCAACATTTATGTGTTTGTTTAGTTTTTTTCACGGTGAAGAAACTGAATGAAAAACTTGATATTAATCTCCTGAATTACAGAGGTGAGAAATGATTTCTTTTTTACTCAGAAAAGGTTTTTACAAGGTATGAAAACTGTAATTTTTAAGCAGTCTGAATTTGCTATTGTGATGAGATTGTTCTTTTTAACATATTTCCTGTATAAACAGGTTGTTTTTGGCTCTGAATTTGGCAATTTAAATGTATTTTCTGATTACTCTTTGTTAAGTTTAAGTCTTATGAACTAGTTTGTGGCTAAAAGAAATTTTCAAGCAGTCTCTGAAAGAAGTTCTTACTATTTTGTAGTGTTGAGATGTCATTTCAATATACTACAGAGAACCTCACGATTGCCTTGTTATAGTCATTGTTTCTCTTACTACTGCAGTGGATTTTACACTGGGGTCTGCATTTCAAGTCATTGTGACCTGTAGACCCAGTAGAGCACATATACTTTTTAACTGTCATTTACAAAATGAAAACAAACTACTGTTTACATACTAGATTTTAAAATGTATTTCAGATTAAAAACCACAGAATCATTAGCAAATCACAAGGTGTGCTTTATTGCAAATATTTAAAACACAAGAAAGAGGGATGGAGAAGGAGGAAAAGAGAGAGAGAGAGCTTTGAATGCTTTCACTGAATGATAAATCTAACCTGGTCTCTTGCATATTTCATTCTCACCAGCATAAGGCCAGTCAATCACTAACTAATCTGATGTAGCTAACCCAAGATTTTCCTTGCCGCCTGAACGCCAGCTCATCTCATTCTTATTTCCTGCCAATGTGGGTATTGATTATGTTATAAGCTAGGACTCAATATTAGCTGCTTGGATTATCAGAGTTTAATTTTGGCAGCAACAATATAACTGATTCAAGCTGAATACTGCTTTGCATTATAGGTCCATATCTACTTCACTATGGAAGGACTGAAAGTGTTCTCAACAACCTTGAGTTCACTCTTGGACATTGAATGACTATGAAACATTCATAGAAGAGAAAGTACATGGAAGATACTAAAAATACAGTGATGGTCCCGATGATCAGCCACACAGTTTCTCAGCCTCAGTACTACAGAAATTTTAGACTGAGAAATTTGTTGGGGGTGGGAAGCCATTCATTGTAAGATGTTTAGCAACACCTAAGGCTTTTACCCAATAACCAGTCCCAGCACTCACTTCTCCCAAGATGTAACAATCCCAAAAATGTCTCCAGACATTGACAAATGTTTTCTGTATGGCAAAACTGTTTCCAGTTGAGAACAACTGATCTTATCTTGGCTACCATGTATGGTATTCCTGGCCCAACAGTATAGGCTTATATGTGTTTTCTTTCCTTCCTTCCTTCCTTCTTTATTTCTTGCCTTCTTTCTTTCCTTTTCTTTTGAGAAAGGTAATATATTTTTCTAGTTTAAAAAACACCTAGATGTAATTATTGTATTTCCTTGTGGCATACTCATATAGAGAAAATGCTATTGGACATTGGAGAAAAACAATGTATCCCCATTTAATTCAATCTTTACACAATAGTCAGGATGTTATTTTTAAAACAGCATTCTTTATTGGATACTATTGGTGTCCTATTAGTACCAAAGATGTTTGTTACTCATTGCAATTTAAAAAGTGTAATTCCTTAACAGGGCCTTCCAGACAAATTCAGCTTCTGCTTCTCTACTCAAATTCTCACATCATTCTACAATCTGTTCAACTGAAAAGGGTCACTTTCAGCTTCTTTAATGCTCTTCTACAAATGTCTACCAGGACATTTGTAGAAGTCTTTTTCCCCCATAAGAATAAACCTTCCCCAATCCCTGTATCTTCCTTTCAGCCAACAGTTTCCATTGGCTAATTACTACTCAACTTGAAGATCAGCATTTACATATCACTACTCAGAAATTTTAACCTAAAGTTGGCCTCATGTTATAATATTTTTGGATAGAAATCTTTCCATTTTCCATTTAAATCAATTTACAATGATATATATTAATATATTTAAACTTTATATATCTGCCTTCTCCATTAGACATTATTTGAGTAGAGACTATATTTAGAGACCTTGTGAAAAGTCACTCTTTAGCATTGTGGAGACCATTTATGATTCCTATACTTCTACCTCAGGAGGTCTATGAAAATACTTTTGCATATCTGTCATTGGGCATAAAAATAAAATTGAAATATTTATATAAGTCAGAGGTTACATATGAGGGAACTTTCAATAAAAGATCTGTGATTATGTTGGCTATAGATAAAAAATTGAATATTAAGTGAGAGTTTGTTGTGAAATAGTGCCTAAGGATTCTTAATTTGTTATACTAATTTTAAGTATTCAAAAGAGAATTAGAGTGACTCCAATAGATGGTAAGGGACGATTCCTATGATATATGTAGGTCTGAGAGATGTTCCAGGTAATCTAGATTTAAGGCCATCACTTCCTATGTAAAATCTGGCATATGAAAATTTTAACAAATCATTTTAAAATATGGCTTCATCATGGACACTCATGTCTCATAATTCAACTCTGGGCCGATGAGCTCAGAAAGGCACCAAAAAGCACTTCTTTTTCCAGGAGTGGGATGCAGGGGTTTTGTTTATTCTTTCAACACTGAATAAATTGTCAAAGATAATGTTCTTCTTTCTTCTGTCCTAAGGGACAATTACCCTGGGTAGAGAGATTCAAAACCTCAGCATGGTTCTTGACTTGTTCCTAAATCTCCCCGGATAAAGTTGTTAGCTACAGAGGAAGATGAAGGAACAATAGCATCTTATATCAAACTCAAGATGCTGACACTTGCATACAAAATGTATTTTTCTTGGGTGAATAGAAAGAAGGAACAAAGACAGGAGTAAAGGAAGGAAAAAAAGAAAGAATAAAGGAAAGAAGGTAAGGAGGAAGGAAAGAAAAAAAGAAGGAATGAAAGAGAAAAAATGACTAAATCCATGTTATTCTCTTGAACAGAAGCACTATGACAAATCCTCAATGAATATTTGGATTTGCACACAGCCTACTCTTTTAGAAAGAATCTAAGATGGTATAAATGCATGATGTACAGAAGATATCTGGAAAGGAAAACTTAGTTACATCTTATTTTTACGTTTTAAAAACTATTACTAATTTAAACTTCTATAATCTCATTAACATTTTTAAAGAAACTTTATACGGAGATAAATATCACAAAATGGCAGACATCATTCTCAGTATGAATTGTTATTGAGTTGTTAACCTCATAGTCCTCTTTGACTTGGAGTTAGAGGCTGAAAGGGATGGAAATTTTTCAGTTTTTCAACTCACTGCTTATACATTTCTTAGTTTAGTTTAATTTCTCTTAGTTCCTCCCTCTTGCTTTCTTTAGGTTTCATTGACATCTAGATGCATAATTTTAGCTCCAGTCTCCCCACATACCAGTTCTCTCCCCAAATGTGAGGATTTGTGATATAGCCTCAATTTTCCTTCCCAAAGGATTCTTCTCTCTTTTTATTTCTGCATCTAAATTCTCTGATATTTTTGTGAGCTATGCAAATTAGAGCTTTGGAGAAGTTGTTTTTTTATTCATTTCTTATTGAAAGAGTGGAAATGGTCTGCATTTCCTTGTAGTAGCTATAACACTTTAGGAGGGATTAGAACACAAAGAGAACATTATCCCAGTTTTGCTTACAGCGATGGTTTTAGAATGCACTGCATGCAGAGAAGGCATTTGTTCTCCAAAATTATTTATCAGAGAAATCAATCAGATCATCAGTGCACTGTAACCACAGGCCATCTGCTGGAGATAAGACACAGCTTTGTCACACATAATTCTTATTTATACCAGCGTTCCTCTAGGGAATTTGAACTGTAATCATCTCTCAACAGGGGATTCTTAGGTCATCAGTAGGTTAGTCCTTGTTTAGAGATTAGGAGAGGGAGGAAGAACATTCAAATAAAATTAGTACCCCAAATGTAGCCTTTTTCCTGAGCTAAATTGACTCAATTTAACTACAGATGGGATTTAACCAGTTAAGTTCTTGAGTTTAAGCTCTCCTGAGTCACCAAGGTACTAAGATTAGAACTCACAGAGCCTGAAGTTTCCAGCTCGTTGCTTAACCTGCTGAGTTGTACCGTTCCTTTATTATTCTGCACAGGAGAACAATGGTACACAATGATGCTACACTAATGTATACTCCATGTCTTCAGGTAGGTATTAAAAGTTGGTGTAATCAGATTTAAATTAACATAGACATCCAGCAAGCCAGAGTTTGTATTAAGGTGACAATATCCCTTTCTCTTGTTTATAAATTACCATCACTGATAAAACTTGTTTATTCAACTGATTTTAAGAAAGCACTAAGGGTTTTACTGAAACAAAAACTCTAGGATTGAATGAGATATATTTCCTTCTGGAGCAATGAGGTAGAAAGAAGTCAGTATTGTCAGGAGACCGGATTTGATCCTTACTGCTACTTTATGTTGTGTGATCTTAAAGAAGTCATTTAATCATTTGGGTTTAAATTCCCTCATCTATAGAACAAGACTGGAGATACCTATACTACCTATCTGAGAAACTTAGTGTAATGCTAGTGTATGTTATAAACACTATAAAGAGAAGCCGTGATATACTATATTAAGTTGAAATACACTTAAATGTGAGCATTTTTGTTTCTGTGACTATGATCTAAAATTTCCCCTGATATGGAAATTTCAGGATGTATTGAGCTAAAAGTTAAATATAGTAATAATCTTCATTGTTAGTGTTTATCATCAGAAACATTTAGGAATATTGACTTACATGCTAGTAAAAGAACTTAAAAGATGGAGTACATGATAGATGTTATGTTCTAATGAAGGATAGTATTTGTCTCACAAATAAATAACAATTTGAATTCATGGCTCAAATATATTTTCTAATATATATATCTGGCATTTCAGAATATTTTTGCAACATGGTTTTAAGCCAAGAAAATCAAAGGTCTTGTTCGTTTTCATACTACTTGGCAATGCTCAGCAGATTGTTACACTCCATTGTGGAGAACATGAAAATTACTTTGTGCTATGAAATTTTGAAGATGTTATTATTGGCATATGGGATGGTTGGATAAACAGTTGAAATTTCAAATGTAGTCAGAAGGAATCCCTTTATGACTGAAATGAATGAACATAAATGCCTTTCTTTTAAATTTCTGCAATAATTTTCTACCATTTGGTAAATGTAGGAAGATGGGAAAATCTAATTATAATCCATAGTCATTAAATTAGGCCTGAAATAGCTTTACAGTAACATTTCTAGAATGTACCAATATATATATAAGTTGTAAATCTTGCAAGGTGCCAATATTTTTGTCATCTATTTCTTTTTTAAAAGATATTTTTCTGGCAACTGAAATATATTAACAGTGTTGTTGAGTCAACATTTTTTTTTTTTTTTGCTTGTGAATGGAAAACATTTTCATGTGTTCGAGTGACTGTGCTTTATGTGTAATAACTATAAGATTGAGTAAAATCATAGAGTTTAATTTGGTATATTATAAACAGCAAAGTTCTTTCTACCCATATTTAAACATATGTATAATTGTTTTGGTTTTGAATGTTAAGTCATAACTGGAAGTCAAAGTGACAGACTTAAAGATCCTTCCACTCATTTCACAGTTTTTTCCCCCAGGAGCTTGGCCCTACTTAACTCCCCCTGCTCCTGAAAATGCCAAGTTAAGCAGCAATGTTATACCCTCACCTCCCTACCTCAAGGTAATCAAGCTTTTGTTTACCATTCAGATGAGCAGACTATATGTCAATTTTTTAAAAGTTAAAAAAATATATATATATTTTTTGTATAAGCACTAATCTCTTTATGTCTCATCTTTTCCCTCTTTAAAAAAAATCTTTAGTATAAGGTTTACACATAGAATTTTGGATATGGTAAATCTTTAAAATGTCTATTTTGTACCCTACTAACCAACTTCCTGAAGATACATAATTTGTAATTGTGCTTGTTCATATTTTTGAATTTCTGTTCTTACTAATGTGTTTTTAAAAATCACATTTGGAAATATTATTAAGCATTTCCTATACTTATTTTACATAATCTAATAAATTTGATGAACCCCAGAAGGAATCAGCAATCTAAATGGGAAAGAAGGGAAAATAATTTAAAAAATGCATGCTTTTTCAGAAATCTATCATTACAATAACTTTCTTTAATGATTATCAATAAACTATTCTGAAATTGCATTTGTAGTATTAATAAAGGAAAAACCATCTACAATAATCTAACATCTTTCTCTTAAATTTCTCTTATCTTCCCTCCCCACTCATGTCCTTATCCCCCACTCCTAGCTGTTCCTAGATTATAGCCTTTGAGAAGTGGCCAAATTTAGTTAACGTAAGTCTTAGTTCTCTCAGTACATAGCAAAGAAATGCTGTCATTTCTTGTACTGTCATTTTATAGGATTGTTATAAGGATTAAATTTTGTGCTGAGCATTCAATGCTTGGCATAGCACATCAGCACTTGATAAATAGTGACTATTATTACTGTCACCCTGAGTAATATCATTGATAATAGTGATCTTTGAACTGCAGGGCACTTAGTGTCTGGATATCAATAAAAGACTAAACTGAATCGTTTGACATATCTTGTCACATTAATCTACTGAATACCATTACTATAGTGTATAGACACTCATTATTGATTTACTGATCACTTGTTCTACTGTAAAGACTGGTATTCTGGTTTGTATTCTATACCACTGCCAAGTTCTGATAAAAAAAACAAATAAACTACCTTTCTAGTCCTATCTGCCACTGATTTTTGTTGGAAGCCCTTATAATAATTATAAGAAGTTATTATTCATTCATTATCTCTCTCTTTATCTGTCTATCTTTGCTCAGTCCTTTCAGACTGTTTGTAACCCCATGGACTATAGGTTGCCAGGCTCCTTAGTCCATGGGATTCTCCAGGCAAGAATACTGGAGCAGATTGCCATTTCCTCCTCCAGAGGTTCTTTCTGACTCAGAGATCTAACTGACTCTCCTGCATCTCTGGCATTGGAAGGCAGATTCTTACTGAGCGACCTATCTATCTACAGCTATCATCTAATTGCCTAATCGATTGATATTGTTTCCTTTTGTTGTATCTATGATGTCCTCTTTCTCTTTCAAGACATAAGCTAGATGTCAAGTTTTCTGATTTTATTTTGTTTATGCTTTTGGTGACCACCCTTAGCCCCACCCTCAGCCCCACCCTCACATATAGTCATTGCCCTCTCTGTGTTCATTCAAATACTCTGATTTAAGTCACTTCATATCCTTTAAAAAAAATCATTTATTTTAATTAGAGGCTAATTACTTAAAAATATTGTAGTGGTTTTTGCCATACATTGACATAAATCAGTCATGGGTGTACACGTGTCCCCCATCCTGAAACCCCCCTCTCACCTCCCTCCCCATCCCATCCCTCAGGGTCATCCCAGTGCATGGGCTTAGAGTGCTTTGGTTCATGCATCAAACTTGCATTGGTGATTCTGTTTCACATATGGTAATATACATGTTTCAAAGCTATACTCTCAAATCATCCCACCCTTGCTTTCTCCCACAGAGTCCAAAAGTCTGTTCTTTATATCTGTGTCTCTTTTGCTGTCTTGCATATAGGGTCATTGTTACCATCTTTCTAAATTCCATATACATGTGTTAATATACTGTATTGGTGTTTTTCTTTCTGACTTACTTCACTCTGTATAATAGGCTCCAGTTTCATCCACCTCATTAGAACTGATTCAAATGCGTTCTTTTTAATAGCTGAGTAATATTCCATTATGTATACGTACCACAGCTTTCTTATTCATTTGTCTGCCAATGGACATCAAGGCTTCTACTCCCTTCATATCCTTTTAAAATTAAGTGTACCTAGGCACTGAGCTCTTTCAAGGTAACCTTTGTATCCTATTCACTGAAATATCTTCAAACACTTAGTAAAATGTCTAATACATAGCAGGTGATCACTTGATAATATTTGATAAGCTATTTTAATCTTAGCTCAAATTTTTGGAATTTAGCTTTAATTTAGTTTACTTTTTTACCCTTCATTTCTAACTATTCCAGGTTCTGGTCTTTCTTTTACATTTTTAGCTTTAAAATTATACATTTGAAAATAAAATTATCTGTTAGCTAGCATTCTCCTTATTATCTATGATTATCTATGAATTAGATTTCTAATTCCAGAAAAAGTATTACTCTTGTGTCCTCAGAATCTATTCCTAGCACCTTTTATCTGCAATTTCTTTTATGTCCTTGGTGTATTTTTTTCTATTGTTTGAATTAGGAATAGAAATGTAACATTTACTATCAAAATTGCAGGAAATTTCTTTAAGGGGCTACTACCTGCCAAAATATATAAATGATTGTGATCCTTCTCAATTTTATCATAGATATCATGCTGACATCATAAGATCCTTCTTTACCATCTATTCTACTCAGTCGACATCTTAAAGATTAGAACAGCATGGTACCAATGAATCTTTGTACTCTAGCATATCACACTGTCACAATTTTTGGCTGACTATAGCAAATTACATTTATTACAAAGGCGTGATTTTAAATGATACAATTTAAAAGGCTTCCTTTTTAGAATAACTTTATTGCACTACCTTTAATATTCTAATAGTGGATACTTTCATCATAAAGGAATAAAGTATAAACTTGATTGTGACTCAGAGGTAAAAAATCCATCTGCAATGTGGGAGACCTGGCTTTCATCCCCTGGGTTGGGAAGATCCCCTGGAGAAGGGAACAGCTACCCACTCCAGTATTCTGGCCTGGAGAACTCCATAGACAGAGGAGCCTGGTGAACTACAGTCCATGGGATTGCAAAGAGTCAGACACCACTGAGCGACTTTCACTTTCACTTTGGTTCAATAAATAAGAAACTTGGAGACAGAATTGTAATTTATATCAGTTTCAAACCAAAGGTGTCACAGATTGAAAAAACGGAAGGAGAAAGCATATAGCTTCATATTTCCTGGGAATAATACACAAATGCACAGGAAATTGTCTAGGACCTTTGCTCCTGTTCTGTAGACCCGTTGTCAATCTCAGTATTAACATTTCTCTTTGCTCAGTTCTTGGCTACATAACACATTATACTTCTTCCCTTGCTGAAAAATCAATAAGTAAAATTAGATTTTAATTTGTATCATAGAATTTAAGTACAATTTTTTAAATTGTAATTTGAACATTATCTATTAGTAGTATCATAAATTGTATATGTATACTTTGAGTTAAAACAATTTTTGTTGTTATTTTTATGAAAGCAGTACTCTCATATTTTCAACATGCTGGTAGGAATATTTAATGGTTTCCTTCCTTTACAATCACAAAATTAAAAAATACTATTTGCTAGGTAGAATAAAATTTAATAGTGAACTCATGAGAGAAAGCTTATGTAAATATTTTCTGTCTGAATTAAACATACAATATTGTCTAATAGTTTCAGAGGAAAAATTAAAACTTGTAATTTGTTTCACATTTTAATAAATGTTTTTTTCATTAACAGTTTTCATTATTTCTAAAATTTGAAGCATTCTCATAAAACCATGTGCATTTATATAAGTTCTATATTTCCTGCCAAGCATAAAAAAATGTGTAAATTAGTAAGAAAATGTTTGGATGTCAGTAAATAAAAGAACATTTACACAACTCTCTATGAAAAAAGCTAACAGTTAACACACACAAATACACATGTATCTACACATACACACACACAAAAGGTAATACAGATATATGTAAATGAAAATGATTGAAATCTCATCACCTGGAGAAGAAGACATAACTAACATTCATATTCTTAAATCTTAAGATTCATTCATGTGTATATCACTTTAGGAAGTAAATATATATATTAATTTATTATATATACTGCTTTTTAACCATTATTTTTTAAAAATTAGCTACATAAATTTGCATTTAGTCATTTTTAATGTTTAATCAAATTGAATTTTGCTGAATATTTATGTAATTTCCTTTACTTGTTAAACTGCTTATTGAATAAATTGGATTTTCTACCTCATAACAAATTTGGTTAAGTTTTTTTTCATTGAAAGTATTTTATCTCAACCAGATTTTCAAATTTATTAGCATAAAGATATAGAATACATGCTCATAATTATTTTCTTTTTATTTTGATTACAGATTATGACCATTTTACCTTTGATATTTTTTCACTTTTTTGGTCCTAAATAGAATAATTTGCTCCTTGGAAGAAAAGCTATGACCAACCTAGACAACATATTAAAAAGCAGAGACAGAGGGGAGAAACTAAGATGGCGGAGGAATAGGACGGGGAGAACACTCTCTCCCCAATAAATATACCAAAAGAACTTTTAAAGGCCGAGCAAACTCCAAAAAACAGGAACTGAATGCTGGCAGAGGACATCGGGCATCTGGAGAGGCGACCCAGTGCCGACGTGAGGAGGTAGGACAAAAGAAAGAAAAGAAAAA
>ML661885.1:27325775-27370326 GCA_007570785.1 Antilocapra americana
AAAAAAAAAAAAGAGAAAAAAAAATAAATAAAAAGCAGAGACATTACTTTGCCAACAAAGGTCCATCTAGTCAAAACTATGGTTTTTCCAGTGGTCATGTATGGATGTGAACGTTGGATTATAAAGAAAGCTGAGTGCCGAAGAATTGATGCTTTGGAACTGTGGTCTTGGAGACTCTTGAGAGTCCCTTGGACAGCAAGGAGATCCAACCAATCCACCCTAAAGGAAATCAGTTCTGAATGTTCATTGGAAGACTGATGCTGAAGTTGAAACTCCAATACTTTGGCCACCTGAAGCCAAGAACTGATTCATTGGAAAAGACCCTGATGCTGGGAAAGATTGAAGGCAGGAGGAGAAAGGTACAGCGGAGGATGAGATGGTTGGATGGCATCACCGATGCAATGGACGTGAGTTTGAGTAAGCTCCAGGAGTCGGTGATGGACAGGGAAATCTAGTGTGCTGTAGTCCATGGGGTCACAAAGAGTTGGACATGACTGAAGGATTGAACTGATCTGAAGTGAGAATAGCTTGTGGTTTGTCTATTTAATTTGTAATTACAAATTAATTTGTAATACCCGCTCTTGGATATATTATTGTTTCTGCTGATCATTTGCCAGTTAATTTGTCCATATATTTAGACTTTTATTAATTACCTCATGTTCTTTTTAAGTAATTTCATTTTGTACCTGTGTTTTTTAAGGAGTATATTTAAATATCCTTTCAAAAACTGGATTGATTTTTGCTTTGATACAAATTTATTTAATGTAGTGAGTAAAACAGGTTAGTAGTTGGACTTTTTGTTTTACTATAAATAGCACATATATTTCCCCTAAGATCCTTATTTTCCTTACATTTCCAGGTAATAATATTATTTAATTAATTTTCATGTTATTTGTATAATCCTGAAAGGTACAGCATTATTTAGTGTTATATCATTGATTAACGGTTAGTTGCTCAGTTGTGTCTAGCTGTTTGTGACGCCCTGGAGTGTAGCCACCAGGCTCCTCTGTCCGTGGGATTCCCCCAAGCAAGAATACTGGAGTATGTAACCATTCCCTTTTCCACATGATCTTCCTGACTTAGGAATTCAGTTTTCATTCCAATCCCAAAGAAGGGCAATGCTAAAGAATGTTCAAGCTTCCATACAATTGCATTCATTTCACATTACAGCAAGGTAATGCTCAAAAGCCTTCAAGCTAGGCTTCAGCAATATATGAACTGAGAACTTCCAGATGTACAAGCTGGATTTAGAAAAAGCAGAGGAACCACAGATCAAATCGTCAACATCCATTGGATCATAGAGAATGCAAGGGAATTCCAGAAAAGCATCTATTTATGCTTTATTGACTATGCCAAAGCCTTTGACTATGTGATAACAACAAATTGTGGAAAATTCTTAAAGAGATGGAAATACCAGGTCACCTCAAACCTGCCTCCTGAGAAACATGTACGCAGGTCAAGAAGCAACAATTCGAACTAGATATGGAAGAACGGACTGGTTCCAAATTGGGAAAGGAGTATGTCAGGGCTGTATATTGTCACCCTGCTTATTTAACTTATATGCAGAGTACATCAGGTGACATGCCAGGCTGGATGAAGCACAAACTGGAATCAAGACTGCCAGGAGAAATATCAATAACCTCAGATGTGTAAATAATACCACCCTTATGACAGAAAGTGAAGAGGAACTAAAGAGCCTCTTGATGAAGGTGAAAAAGGAGAGTGAAAAAGCTGGCTTAAAACTCAACATTCAAAAAATGAAGATCATGGCATTCAGTCCAATCACTTCATGGCAAGTAGATGGGGAAAAAGTGGAAACAGTGACGAATATTTTTCCTAAGACTCCAAAATCACTGTGGACAATGACTGAAGCCATGGAAATACACTAGCTCCTTGGAAGGAAAGCTATGATAAACTTAAACAGCATATTAAAAACAGAGACATCACTTTGCTGACAAAAGTCCATATAGTCAAAGCTATGGTTTGCCCAATAGTTATGTATGGACATGAGAGTTGGACTATAAAGAAAGCTGAGCACTGAAGAACTGATGCTTTCAAATTGCAGTGCTTGAGAACCCTCTTAAGAGTTCCTTGGACAGTAAACAGATCAAACCAGTCAGTCCTAAAGGAAATCAACCCTGATTATTCATTGGAAGGACTGATGCTGAAGCTGAAGCTCCATTACTTTGGTCACTGGATGCAAAGAGTTGACTCATTGAAAAAGACCCTGATGGTGGGAATGATTGAGGACAGAAGAAGGGTGCAACAGAGGAACAGAGGATGAGATGTTTGGAAAGTATAACTGACATGTATTTGAACAAACTCTGGGACATGTATCTGACATGTATTTGAACAAACTCTGGGAGATAGTGAAGGACAGGGAAGACCGGCATGCTGCAGTCCATCAGGTTGCAGAGTCAGACACTGCTTAGCAATTGAACAACAATATTCATTTATAAAACATGAAAAACTTTAATGGATTTACTTGCTCTTGTGCATAATTTATACTCATGTTCTCTTTTAGAGAACTTTCCTGGTGCCTTAGTGTAGAAAAATCTGTTTGCCAATGCCGGAGACACAGGCTCCCTTCTTGCTCCTGGAAGATCCCACATGCATGTCATACAGCAACTAAGCCCATGTGCCAAAACTACTGAGCTTGTCCTCTAGAGCCTGGAAGCTGTGACTACTGAGCCCACGTGTCCAACTACTGAAGCCTGTGCACCTAGAGCCTGTGTTCTGCAACAATGGAAGCCACCACAATGAGAAGTCTGCACATCACAACTAGAGAGTAACGTCACTCGCCACAATTAGAGACAGCCTGAGCATGGCAATGAAGACCCAGCACAGGCATAAAATAAATATTAAATAAATAAATAAATAAAATTAAAACTAATTTAGAAAAGAAGAGCTTTGTAACTTTCATTTGAAATTATATCTTTGACTATGAACTTACTTTTTTATTTTTAAGAGTCACATTATTTTAGGAAATTTCCTTAAAGCAGAATAAAGCTGAATTTTATTATCTGAGTTAAATCTGTAATTCTCATCTTTTAGAGAATCCACTTAACATGTATTTACATAAAGTTATATTTAGTTTTCCATCTCTCATTAACTTAGATTTTTCCTTCAAGAAAATTTCTTTGTTATTTCATGTTTTAATTTTATTGAGAATTGAGAAGTCATACAGACTGAGGTAGATCTGCAAAACTTATTGTCACATTTCTACATAATACATTTATATCTGTATTTCTCAGGTTAACAACTTAAAAATTAAGTGGAATTTTATTTTCTTACCCCTTTGGGAAAATGTTATGATCTGTTTTTTTTCTCCTGATTATCCCTCTCTCAACCAAACAGCAAAACCAAACAGAATAAAACAGCTCAGGGATTTTTCCCTTAACAGAGTCATAATGAATTTAATTTATTTTAATTTAGTATTATAATTCCAATAATAAAAATGTATTCCCTAGCAGCAATAAGCCTACCTAGCAGATGATTTCTCAGTAAAAGTATTGAAACCACAATATTTAAAAAAATATTGGGATCTTGGACAAGAGAAGTATAAGGTAAGATTTTTTTGGTGTGTAAGAATGGAAATAGACAAATGCTCAAATACTGGTGGAGACAAAAAGACATAAGAAGCAGATCAAATGGTTCTCACTGGTGAAATTACTGACAATTTGAGCATCCAAAAGAATAGCAAAACTTGTATATAGCACAGTGAATATAAAATAATCTATAATTTAATGATAGTACTAAAAATAGTATTAAGGGCAAGCAGTAAAGAGAGCTTCTTATACAAAATACATATTTAATAAACTAAAAAGTAATGACAGAAATAAGAAATCACCAGTTCTCACTGAAATAATTTATTTTGATAAGGCTAATCGGTGGACTCTAAAATTGAGCAGATTATTGAGTAACAAGCTATTTCTATAGTTTCAAAGTATTACTCCATGGATTTTATAAATTGTAAGGGAATAATTGTATCTTTATAATGAAGAAAACTAAGACTTACCAATGTATATGTATGTGATTACATACAATAACCACAAATATTGTGTCAAACTGACATCAAGCTTAGCTCTAATGAAAAGTGCTGAGAAGGCACAGTGTAATATATGTAACAATGTTGCCAGCAATGATGAAGAAACAACTGAGCAAATATAAGTTAAGGAACATTTAGCAAAATTACCAGCCTAGATTTTTTAAAAGTCACTATTACAAAGAAAATAAATAAATAAAAAGATAGGTACTAAGTACTATTAGAGTTTAAAGAGGTACGACAAGTAAATTCAATTTTGTAATCTTTGACTGGATCTTATATACAGAATCAGAAAAGCTGATTGAGAAATGCTCTCATATATATATATATATGCACACAAATATATATATATATATACAGAAAATGTTCTCTCATATACTTATATGGAGAGAGCTTGACAGAGGAAGAGAGGCAGAAAGAGGACAATTTTGTGTTTATAGCAGTTTTACTTGTAATTGCCAAAGCTTAGAGGTAACCAAAATATCCTTCAGTAGGTGAATGGTTAAATAAACTGTTATATATATTGACAATGGAATACTATTCAGTACTAAAAAGAAATGAGCTATCAAGTCATGAAAAGACACAGAGGAAACTCAATATCACTAAGTGAAAGAAACCTAACTGAAAAGGCTACATGCTGTATGATTTTAACTATATGACATTCTGAAAAAGGCAACATAATAGAGACAATAAAATGATTTGTCAGCAGTTGCGGAAAGGTGGATTGAATAGGCAGAATGTGGAGGAATTTTAGGACAGAGAAAATATTATGTATAATGCTATAATAATGGACATAAGCCACTACACATTTGTTAAAACCCATAGAATATATAACATCTTAAGTGAAACCCTAACGTAAATTGTGAATTTAGGTGACAAGATTGCTGGGAGAAATATCAGTATCCTCAGATATGCAGATGACACCACCCTTATGGCAGAAAGTGAAGAGGAACTAAAAAGCCTCTTGATGAAAGTGAAAGAGGAGAGTGAAAAAGTTGGCTTAAAGCTCAATATTCCGAAACCTAAGATCATGGCATCTGGTCCCATCATTTCATGGGAAACAGATGGGGAAACAGTGGAAACAAAGTCAGACTTTATTTTCTTAGGCTCCAAAATCACTGCAGATGGTAAATGCAGCCATGAAATTAAAATACACTTACTCCTTGGAAGGAAAGTTATGACTAACCTAGACAGCACACTGAAAAGCAGAGACATTACTTTGCCAACAGAGGTCCGTCTAGTCAAGGCTATGGTTTTTCCAGTAGTCATGTATGGATGTGAGAGTTTGATGGTGAAGAAAGCTGAGTGCCAAAGAATTGATGCTTTTGAACTGTCGTGTTGGAGAAGACTCTTGAGAGTCCCTTGGCCTGCAAGGAGATCCAACTAGTCCATCCTAAAGGAGATCAGTCCTGGGTGTTCATTGGAAGGACTGATGTTGAAGCTGAAACTCCAATACTTTGGCCACCTCATGCGAAGAGTTGACTCATTGGAAAAGATCCTAATGCTGGGAAGGATTGGGGGGCAGGAGGAGAAGGGGACGATAGAGGATGAGATGCCTGGATGGCATCATCAACTCGATGGACATGGGTTTGAGTAGACTCCGGGAGTTGGTGATGGACAGGGAGGCCTGGTGTGCTGCAATTCATGGGGTCGCAAAGAGTTGGACATGACCGAACCACTGAACTGAACTGATGTGTCAGTAGAGGTCATCAATTACTACAACAGTAAATTCTGGTGCAGGCTGGTCACAGTGGTGAAGACAATGCATTCTGAGGACAGAGAATATATGGAAACAAAATACTTTATGTTCTATTATGCTGTGAACCTAAAACTGCTCTAAAAATAGTCCAGTAGAAATTCTAAAATCTAAACTTTCTATTTTTTTCCACAACATCATTTGGGCATTAAAATAGTTTTTTTTTTTTTAAATTGCTACTCTGACTGGTTACTAAAAAGTCTTATTTAACTTTACATATTTTTAAATTATCATTTAGGTTGACTAAAAAGTTTACTATTTGTATTATCTCACTTGTTATTTGCCAACTTTTTTTTTTTCTTTGTCCTTTTTTGTTCTAATGACTTACAAAGGCTTCGCTGGTGGCTCAGATGGTAAAGAATGCACGCAATGCAGGAGACCAAGGCTCTGTCCCTGGGTCGGAAGATCCCCTGAAGAAGGGAATGGCTGCCCACACCAATGTTCTTGCGTGAAGAATTGCATGGACAGGGAATCTGGCGGGCTATAGTCCATGGAGTTGCAGAGTCCGACAGGACTGAGTCGCTAATACATAAAGGATCTTTACATAGTAATGATAGATTTCCTCTGATATGTTCAGTATCTGTCCCGTTTGTTATCTTTTAACTTTGCTAATATTTATCTTTTGCCACAAAAGTTGTAATACATAGTCAAGGCAGTCTTTTTGTTCTGTTTTGCTTTTTGTTTCACATCCAGATTACATAAATGATTCTTTATCCTTTTCAAGCAGTTTTGTGGTTTATATCTATTTGGAATTTTATGTATGTTTCTATCATATGATCTTATGTTTCTCATGTTGTTTCCCTAAAGAGTTTTTGTCATTTATTGAATAAACTTTTCATATTCATTTAAAATGTCTTGTCAAATTTTATGAAAAGTGATCTTTTCTAGATTCTCAAAAAAATATATTTTAAATATTTCTCAGACCTAAAATTCCCTTCCAACGGAATTGCAATTCTGTGGTGTTTGGTTTTGCTTTTCTCTGCCAACAAGTTAGGAATATTCTTTATTAAAAATTTCAATATAAAATAGATATTGACTATTTTAAATTAATATCTTCTACAAGCCTGTAATAATTTAAATATCACTACTCTCATCATGATGATGAGCATAAATATGTTTTAAACACTTTTAATCTGCAAAAAGTTGACTAAGCCATTTATGAACATAATCTCATTCAATTCTCAGTACAATCTGATGTTTACATACAAGAAAAGTGAAGCTTTGATGATTTTAATGACTTACCTAATGTTATGTCAGAAAAACAGATGAGACAGGATTCAACACAACTCTATCTCAAAATCCTACTTCTTAATCATTATATATTAAGTCCTTTTGATCTGTAGATTCAGGTCCTTTTTCCATCAATGGTTTTATTTTCAAGTTTTTGAACATTCTGTTTGATTTCTTTTATCTGCTTGTTCAGAGGCATTCATTATTTATATATTGAATTTTGTTTTGTCCTCATCTCTCTAACTTTTACATTCTTGCTTTATTTCCTTTAACATTCTGGATTTTCTTTCTTATCTATGTTTTTCTTGATGCTATGAATTTGGTTTTCCAGGCTGGAGTATTTAAAATTCAATCTGAACTACCTATATACCATTAATTTATAAAATGACATGTGTTTGAATGATCAAAACTTAAACACTATATTACAGCCAAGTTTTGAATAACAGAATTCACCTCAGATAATACAATACGGATAAAGCATAAATTAATACATATTGCTGTTGTTGTGCTCAGTTGCTCAGTCATGTCCAACTCTGCAACCCCATGGACTGTAGACCACCGCAATCCTCCATCCATGGGATTTTCCTGACAAGAATACTGGAGTGGGTTGCTATTTCCTCCTCCAGAGGATCTTCCCCACCCAGGGAATGAAACTGCACCTCCTGCATTTGGCAGTTCTTTACCACTTAGCAACCTGGAAATCCCATAGATTAATGCATAGGAAATGATATTCACAGATGAGTTATATATACTTAATAACTGAACAGTTTAAAAAAATTTAATATATCTAAGTAAAGGACATAATTCAATGGCAGAGAAATGATTGTGTAGTTTTTAAATAATTGTGTGATCAATTAAAAATTACATACCCATAATCTTGAAAATCAGAGATTCAAAGTTGAAAAGGCATTGCACTTAGAGTTGATCTTAAATGCAAGTCCTGATAGTGTGACTTTGAACAAGTATCTTAGCCATTCTGAAAGTATTTAATATCTGGAAAATTAGTATCTTCCCCATAATAATGCTTTAAAATAAATAATGCTTCAAGGAAATTTTAAATTGTGAAATATATGACATCCTCTATTATAACTATTATTATTTTTATATAAAAATTATCATCTTTAGTCATCAGCACCTAGAACTATAATTCTTTGCTTAGTTATTTCAATTGTCATTGTTGCTAAAGACCAAGAATGTGCTATATCATATCTCTATAGGAGCTATAATCAGAGTTTTTCCTTTGAATTATTTACACCCTAATAATAGATGCCTCTCTCAAATTATAGGAGCGTTAACAAAATGCCATTTCTGATATGCAAGTGCTCAAAGCCATGTTTCCGAATAGATACTGTTCTTTCTTAAAGATAAATAAGAACCGTGAATGTAGTAGCTGGGATTTCAGCCAGTGAGGGCTGGATTTCAGCAGTGCGGGGTGTACGCTGAGCTTGGCTTGGTGGCAGTTAGAAGTAGCAACTCATGAATGTGGACAGATTTATGCAGGGTGACCTTCATGACTCAATGTGCGTGGTAGCTTTGTGATTTCCACAGGGGTTACTAACAGGACATTCCATTGACAACCACAATGAGTGTTCTACCTCCCTGGCATTTTTAGAGCACATCTTTATGCATCAGAAAACCTCAGCCTTGCACAGGGTTGCTTTCTAAAGAGACACACTGCTGGGTGAATTTTGTAAAGGATAAAATTTATCTGCATATCCGTCAATTAACCAGCCATAACTTCAGGGGCTCTTTCATTTTTCCAGTATTTTGGTACTTTACCTCCACAATGCACATCCAAAGTTGTGTTTCTGTGACATAAATGATTGTGGCTCAAAGTGGATAGGCTCAAAGTGGATAGATAGCTATTTATAAGGGATTTTAGAATGATGATCTCAGAGTCAGAGGGCACTGGGGTGCTGTAGTAATGACAAAGCATATGGAAATACCTTCATTTTCTTTATGGAAAAATGTTAATTCAAGTAGATTGGTGAATTGTAATAGGCCTATTACAGCTAGATTCCAAGGAGACATTTATTAAACCCAGTATTCATTTAATTTTGGAAAAGTTGGAATAATTCTACTGCCCCAAATCAAGCTAGCAATTGAATTTATTTCAGTTGCAAAGCAGGTATCCAAAGATATGCACCAGGAATCAACCTGTTCTTGTCTTACTCCTTTCAATTTATTGGATGACATTATAAGAATATTCTCAGTAACTTAAAGAAGGGGGAAATGTCCAATTATAATCAGGTTCCAAAATGACTTCTGTATGCTGAAGCATCTAAAGTTAACATGATATTTATCAGCAAGAAATATGTCTGATTGCTAGTGAAACTAGGAAGATTTAATTTGGAAAAGAAGAATAATTTAGAAGTAAAGTAAGAGTAATTAAAAAACAATCAATTGTTTTTTTAGCAGAAGAAGAGACTACAGAGATAGAAGTGAAATTAATGATATATTACATAGATAAATTTGGACTATATATAAAAACATTCAAATATATTTTTTCAAAGAAGAAGTTTACTCAGAATCTTAGAGTGCACCTTGATTGATGATGTCTCAGATGTTGGAGGACAATTGGGCTCTCTATGCGTGAGGGATGGGAATGTTCGGTCTTAAGATTACGCCTTACCCCTGAGCATATATGATTTTTTTTTTAAACCGTTGAACAAGTTGAAAGAGGTTCATGTTCTGCTTTGAAAGGGAAAGTGAAAGTTGCTCAGTCATGTGGGCCCCATGGACTATACAGTCCATGGGATTCTCCAGGCCAGAACACTTGAGTGTGCAGCCGCTCTTTTCTCCAGGGGATCTTCTCAACCCAGGGATTGAACCCAGGTCTCCCATATTGCAGGCAGATTCTTTACCAGCTAAAGCCACCAGGGAAGCCCAAGAATACTGGAGTGGGTAGCCTATCCCTTCTCCAACAGATCTTCCACACCCAGGAGTTGAACCACGGTCTCCTGCACTGCAGGTGGATTCTTTACCAGCTGAGCGACCAGGGAAGTTCTAGTACCACGAAAGTTCTGCTTTAATCCTCCTCTTTTCTTTACAAAGTCTAATACGAAAAATTCAAAATATGTTTAATTTAAAGAGTAATATGGGATCTCTGTGTTAAAAAGAGTTACTAACACTTGTTGCCTAACGCTGAAAATGGGAAACAGAGACACCTCCTGTAAGAGTTCAATTTTTAAATTCAAAACCACAATTTATTAATTCTATATGGTCATGTCCCCTCACCATTGTAGAATTTACACTGTAGAATTTAATTCTACATTCACCATAATGTAGAATTAAAAACAGTTACCAAAGGAGGAACTAGGTTATTTTCAATATAATGTTTCTGATTCCAATTGCAGTGGTCATTTAGTCAAATAAGTTTCAATGTTACATGCTATGATAGCATACCAAACTTTATCATTCATAACATTCCACCTTGACATTTTTGTCTTCGCTCTTTTAAATCATCTATTTTTTAAAGTATCTCTAGCTCTTGGCACAGTAACTTTCCACTTTCTGTTAAATGAATATATTTTCATATATATTCAAATATATTTCATATATGACATGTATCATGTGCATCTGAATTTTGTCAATTCTTCCTTTGTCTCCATCTCCTAGTGCTTCCTATTGGATTGACTAAATGATGTTTGTCCTTAGCATTTAAAATATTCACAAATGGTTTGAAGGTGTGTCTTTAAATCATAAGCATCCCTGTAGTCCTTTAAATTATCTATTAATGACATGGCATGTATTTTCTTAGACTGATCTTTTATATTTATGAATTCTTTTAAACAGTTCCTAAAATCTTTAAAAATGTGTTTATTTTGTCTTTGATCTAAACTCTGTACCTGGTCAGACTTTCTGACTGCTCTTTACATGTGATAATGTATATTTTTGCATAGTTTCCACATAAATCACTTTATTGTTCCAATGTACTAGTACATATTTGTCATAATTTTAAATGTAATTTTTCTCCTGATACTCCTAGGTCTTAAATTTTTAGAGAAACTGAATTGTTTTACCATTTCAAAATAAGAAATACCTTTGATAATATTTTCAATGATTTCCACAGAAAATTATGCACATTTCAAAATACTTTCTACATACTTATGACAACTGAATGCATTATACTTTCTCATATAATGGATTTGAGGTAGCCATGTATTAGTAGTAGAAGAATTCTAAAATGTATCTCAGGATTTATTGCTTTCTGCCGAACATGCCCTGATTTTAGATTAGGATGAGTCTCACTCCCATGATTAGGCTATGCTACAAGTCAAAATAGATTTTGCAGATCTAATTAAGGTCCTAAATAGTTGACCTGTAACAGAGAGATTACTTCAGTGGCCCTGAGTTAATCACATAAGTCCTTTCACGGTTTTCTCCAGGCAGGTATCAGAAGTAGTCAGTGATTGTCTCCAAGTGTCCTGGAAGGAAGCAAACATTCATGGTGTGAATTGCCTATGATGGTCACATGTTAAAGAGCTGTAGGTAGCATCAAGGAGATGAACATTGACCCCACCCAGCAACCAGAAGTCTGAATTGGGACTTCAGTCCTAATATGGTAAGGAAAGGAAGTCTGACAACAATCAGCGAACTTGGAAGAGAATCCTAAGCCAATTCCAGCCAACATCTTGATTTCAGCTATCAGATGGTGAACAGAGAATCCAGCCACACCATGTCCATACTTAACCTACAGAACAGATGAGGTAATTCACTTGTGTTGACTTAAGCCACCCCATTTGTGGTATTTTGTTACACAATAGAACACTTGTAAAACTCAGGAAATTTGTCATTTGAAGTCCCCCAGAATTGTGAGTCAAAAGCTTTCCAAAGTTGTTTTTTTTTTTTTTTCCTGAAGGAAATTTCAAGGAATGTACAAGTTTCAGATTCAGTAGAGATCATCTATTCCAATCCAGTTAAGGAGGCTGACAGTCAGACAGATTAAGCACCATTTTCTTAAATAATTCATAAACATAAGAGGGAATGGGAACAAGAGTCCATGACTCCAAATCAATGATCTTTTCCACAGTATACAGCGAATATGTTTACTCATGATTATAAAAGGAAAAAAAAATGATGCTATTGGGCATTGTGTACATATTTTCATTTTAATAGTTAATATATCCCTAAATATTTGCAGCTATATTTCCTTTCTTTTCTTCCTTCCTTGCCTCTTCTCTCATTTTTATTATTCAGGATTCAATCAAGGTTCACCCATTACATTTGACTGTGATATCTGGGCATGAAAACCTACTCCAGTGTTCTTACCTGGAGAACCCCATGGACAGGGGAGCCTGGAGGGCTACAGTCCATAGGGTTGCAAAGAGTTGGACAGAATTGAAGCAACTTAGCACACACACATGCACATTGCTGTACTACCTTTTTAAAAAGTTAGCTAACTAATGGCCGCATTGGGTCATAGTTGTGGCATGTGGGCTTCATTGCCCCATGGCATATAGGATCTTAGCTCCCCAACCATGGATTGAACCCATGTCCCCTGCATTAGAAGGCAGTTTCTTAAAAACTGGACCACCAGGAAAGTCTCTGTATTACCTTTTAAATCAGCCCAGACCCTCTATTTTTTCCTATTACAGATACTTTTTAAAGATTGTAGGCCAGTTTTCTTGTAGTATATCTCACATTCTGGGTGTGAATGTTTATTGATAATAACTTTTCCATTTTTTCTGCATTTTCTATAAATATAAGGAAGTTAGGCATATAGGTGTTATTAAACTCAGATAAAATCTTTAGCAATAGCATTTTACATGGATATTTTGAACTTCATAGAGCATCACATCAGGAAACACATGCTCTAAGAACATCTCCTGACTAAAGATGCTAAGTTTGAGCTCTTGATTATAATAGCAAATGCCATTCTATTTCCATTATAGAGGTACAAGATAGTTTAGTTGGTAAAGAATCCGCCTGCAATGCCGGAGACCCCGGTTTGATTCCTGGGTTGGGAAGATCCACTGGAGAAGGGATAGGCTACCCACTCCAGTATTCTGGGGCTTTCCTGGTGGCTCAGCTGGTAAAGAATCCACCTGCAATGTGGGAGACCTGGGTTTAATCCCTGGGTTGGGGAGATCTCCTATGAAGGGAAAGCTACCCACTCCAGTATTCTGGCCTGGAGAATTCCATGGACTATACAGTCCATGGGGTCATAAAGAATTGGACACACCTGACAGACTCTCACTTTCACTTTTGTTTGTATTAACGAGTGACCTGTAGGGTGATGCTTTGGCACCATGTGACTATTCTATTATTCAACAACATTTTATTCAAAGCTTTTAGCATCCATTGCTGAGTCTTGTTGAGTCAATTGCTATATAGAAGTTGAATTACTTTTCTGTTGAGACCATAACGCATTACAACACATTTAACATCTTCAGTTCAGTTCACTTCAGTTGCTCAGCTCAGTTGTGGCAGAACCTTTGCAACCCCATTAACTGCAGCATGCCAGGCCTCCCTGTCCATCACCAACTCCCGGAGTTCACCTAAACTCATGTCCATTGAATCGGTGATGCCATCCAACTATCTCATCCTCTGTCGTCCCCTTCTCCTCCTGCCCCCAATCCTTCCCAGCATTAGGGTCTTTACCAATGAGTCAACTCTTCACATAAGGTGGCCAAGTATTGGAGTTTCAGCTTCAACATCAGTCCTTCCAGTGAACACCCAGGACTGATCTCCTTTAGGATGGACTGGTTGGATCTCCTTGCAGTCCAAGGGACTCTCAAGAGTCTTCTCCAACACGAAAGTTCAGAAGCATCAATTCTTTGGTGCTCAGCTTTCTTTAAAGTCCAACTCTCACATCCATACATGACTACTGGAAAAACCATAGTCTTGACTAGACAGATGTCTAGATGGGGAATAGATGGGGAAACAGTGGAAAAAGTGTCAGACTTAATTTTTTCGGGCTCCAAAATCACTGCAGATAGTGATTGCAGCCATGAAATCAAAAGACGCTTACTCCTTGGAAGGAAAATTATGGCCCACCTGGATAGCATATTGAAAAGCAGAGACATTACTTTGCCAACAAAGGTTCGTCTAATCAAGGTTATGGTTTTTCCAGTAGTCATGTATGGATATGAAAGTTGGACATGGGTTTGGGTGGACTCCGGGAGTTGGTGATGGACAGGGAGGCCTGGCGTGCTGTGGTTCATGGGGTCGCAAAGATTTGGACATGACTGAGCAACTGAACTGTACTGAACTGAACTGACTAGACAGACCTTTGTTTGCAAAGTAATGTCTCTGCTTTTTAATATGCTGTCTAGGTTGGTCATAACTTTCCTTCCAAGAAGGGAGCGTCTTTTAATTTCATGGCTGCAATCACCATCTGCAGTGATTTTGGAGCCTCCCAAAATAAAGTCAGCCACTGTTTCCCCATCTATTTCCCATGAAGTGATGGGACCAGATGCCATGATCTTAGTTTTCTGAATGTTTAGCTTTAAGTCAACTTTATCACTCTCCTCTTTCACTTTCATCAAGAGGCTCTTTAGTTCTTCTTCACTTTCTGCTGTAAGGGTGGTGTTATCTGCATATCTGATATTATTGATATTTCTCCTGGCAATCTTGATTCCAGCTTGTGCTTCATCCAGCCTAGCATTTCTCATGATGTACTCTGCATATTAGTTAAATAAGCAGGGTGACAATATACAGCCTTGACGTACTCCTTTTCCTATTTGGAACCAGTCTGTTGTTCCATGTCCAGTTCTAACTGTTGATTCCTGACCTGCATACAGATTTCTCAAGAGGCAGGTCAGGTGGTCTGGTATTCCCATCTCTTTCAGAATTTTCCACAGCTTTTTGTGACCCACACAGTCAAATGCTTTGGCATAGTCAATAAAGAAGAAACAGATGTTTTTCTGGAACTCTCTTCCTTTTTCGATGATCCAGCGGATGTTGGCAATTTGATCTCTGGTTCCTCTGCCTTTTCTTTTAATATTTAAAACAACGTAAATTTATTATCTTATAGTTCTGAGGGACAGAAGCCAGACATTGGTCTCGCAGTCTATACATGAACAAGACCATATTTCTTTCTGGAGACTCTAGGAGAATATATGTTTTCTTGAATTTTTCCAACTTCTAGAGGCTTCTCTTATTCCATGACTCATAGCCTTCTTGCTTCATCTTCAAAACTAGTGACAAAAAATTGAGTCCTTTTCACATCACACCTCTCTGATACTCTTTACATAATCACATCTCACAGGGACCACAGGTAGTAAATTTTCTGCTTTTAAGGACTCATGTAATTAGAAGGTGCCCACCGAGGTAATCCAGGAAAATCTCCCCATCTCTGAGTTCTTAATTGTATTTGTAGCATCTCCTTTGCCTTATAAGGCAATATATTCAAAGAGTCCAGGTATTAAGATCTAGACATATTTGGGAAGCCATTATTTTTCCCTCATTGGAAATGTACAATGTTGATTTTAAAAAATTATACTACTGTTTCTACATATGATATCTGGCATTCTTATATAAAGAAACCTTGGCCTCTCCTCTTCCTTCTATGGATTGAGAGGTTATTTACATTTCAGTATGGTATAATCCCGATGGCTCAGTGGTAAAGAATCCACCTGCCAATGCAGGAGACATGGGTTCAATCCCTGGGCAACTCACTCCAGTATTCTTGCCTGGGAAATCCCACTGACGGAGAAACCTGGAGGGCTACAGTCCATGGGGTCCAAATAAAATCACACAACTGAGCACACACATACACACATGATATAATCATTTTTTAAAATTTTCCTTTTTGATGGTCGAATTGAGTCATACTGGGGAAGTTTTTAAAGGGTGTGAGGCAATGTTATAAAATTATTATAATTTTCTTAGATGTGATATAGCTTTGTGATTATGTAAGCTGAATTATTTAGGGTGATGTTACCATAATTGCAACTTCCCCAAAACAGGAAAATCATAGAATATTACACTATTTATTGCAGATCTCACTTTAATATTCTTTCAAAATTTTATGTATAGTTGAAAAATTTTAAACAATGTGGACACTAATATATCAGAGATACATTGTTATAATGTTAAGACAATTCACCATGATATAAAGAAGCCTAATCTGTTTTTCACATTTGAATTCCAATGCACACAAATCTTGAAGAGATTTTAAGAAAGTAAAATAAAGGACACTTTATCTGGCTTCTCATATTGAAGGAAAGGTCCAAGTCTAGTTCTACAATCAAGAGTACTTTTGCTTTTATCTGATTTCCAAACAGATGTCAGAATTCTCAAAAGCATTGTAATACAATTTATTTTAGAAATTAAATTTTTGCCTGTTATATTAAAAACATAATTCTTAGAAAAAAAGACAATATTATCATATGGTACTAATGAACATACCAAAAGGTCAATATAATTGGAGCATTTTCTTGTATGAAGCAATGACCAGGATGAAGCTTTCAAAGGAAGCAATATATTTACAGCAGAATTTTAATGCATGGCATATGAGCATCTCTGGGCCTCCAGATTAGGCAAGAATACTTCTTTTTTGCATACTGCATTATCATTTCCAAAGTAATACTGACAATTTGATGTTAACAATCTTGTCAAATAGATAACTGTTATTTATTCCTTTAATAAATACTTATTGAGACCTTGTATTGTGTGCCAAGTACTGGGCTAATTAAAATTTCCATGCATGCACTGAACACTTACTATATTCTGGCTACTAACCATCTTGTATACATTAACTCACAGAGACATGAGATCAACTGTTCCCATTTTACATATGAGAAAATTATAATGACAGGGCAACTGAGTTACAGGATTCAGACTTGTAAATTTTGACTCTAGAACTCAAACTGTTCTATGCTTGTGCTAAAGGATATTAATCAGGAGTCCATAAGACATTATAAATTTGTCTCAAATTTCCAGGGGGAAAGAGTCTATGGTTTACATCAATCTTTCAGAAGAAAAAAGATACATTATTATCTTAGTTGATGCAGAAAAATCATTTGACAGCATAGATTCATGATAAAAACAAAAAATAGGTATAGAGGAAACATACATCAACATTGCAAAGGCCAATTATGACAAACCCACAGCTAATATCATAATGATACAAAGCTGAAAGCTTTTCTTCTAAGATCAGGAATAAGGCAGAATACCCATTATCACTATATTTATTCAGCATAGAAGTGGAAGTCCTAGTCACAGCCATTAGACAAGAAAATAAATATAAATAAATGCCATCCAAACTGGAAGGGAAAAAGTAAAACTGTCACTATTTGTAGATGGCACAATATTATATATATATCGAGATATATATGAGATATATATGAGATTCTACCGCAAAACTCCTAGAGCTAATATATGAATTCAATGAAGCTGCAGGATACAAAATGAATGCACAGAAATCTATTGCATTTCTATACATTAAGAATAAAATACTAGAAGGGCAGATTCTTTACCATCTGCACCACCAGGGAAGAAGGCAGCCTTTTATTGATACCTCATTATTTTTATTCATTTCAGTAGGTTGTAAGCAGGGAGGTTACAGAAACATGTATTTATTCTGCTATCTTTCATGAGACTCTCTGCATTAAATTTTTGTTTTTATAAAGCATTAGAGAAATGTGCTTGAACTGAATGAGTAAGTTGGATATGACAGCGAAGTGCTCTTGATCCTGGCCAGATGCCAGACTGTGAGCACACTCGTGTATTCTCTAGCTGAAGGGAATGGTGCTATGGATCTACACCAGTAAATTCTACACTGCCACTGATGCAGAACAGTCACTTTGACCCTTTCTTGCTGAATGAAGTGGCTTAAAAAGTGTTTTCTTTAAAGTACATCTGCGATTTTAACACTCTGTTCATCACGGAAGGGAAGTTCTTAGCATTTTAAGTGCGTGTTCTAAATGTACTGACTCCCAGAAATCACAGGTGCAAATCCAGATGGGGTTAACAGATAAACTGGTTTACATGCAGCTGATTTTGCAGGATTCTTGGGAACCAAAGTCAAGTCTTTACTTTGCTGACCTTTAAGATCCAAGATCAATTTTCCTAATAAAAGGCAGACCTTTGTACAATTTCTGAGGTCACTGCAAACCTTTACCAACTGACACGCCAGATTCCATGTCCCAGTCACCCTCAGAGGAATAAAGTTTATTAATTGACATAAAAACACCAAGAGCAATCTCTGCTTTCTTCCCCAGTGGCAGCAACCTTTAGAAATGGTGATGCCATTATTGCTGTGTACCCTTTTGAGTATTCAGAATATTTTAAGCACTACATATATAACCATGGTCAGGAAACTTAAGGAAATATGATAATCTAAATGAGTAGCAATAATAATAATCAGCTAACATTGTTTTAATACTTTACACTGTACCAGCTATTGTGCTTTAAATTGGCTTATATTAAGCTTTAAAATAACAGAAGATTAGACATAATTATTGTTCCCTTATTATAAAGGGTGTAACTTAGGTTAAAATAATAAATACCTTGCTCAGATTAAAAAAAATAAATATCTTACTCACTCATCTGGTGAGCTGTTCAGAATTAAAATTCCTAAATGTAAATCCAGAAATGTACCATAAATACTATTTTGTACCACTTCTTCAATGCATTTGCATTTTTAAAAAGTTCAGGTACATAGTTTCAAATGAAGTGCCTAATTTGGGCATAATATGCCAGTGTTACATCAATTTTATGAAGTATACACTTATTAATGTTATGTGCTAAGTGTGCATCTTAGTACCTCTTATGCCTTTCATATTTTTTAAGAAAAGAAAAATTAAACAGCAAAATGTTTATATTTTCACAAATTCTACTGTTAAAAAGATTAGAATGTTGCAAAAATTGAATCACAAGCAGAAATGAGAATTTATCATGCAATATGTACGTATTTAGTATATCTACTTGTTATAATTAGAATGGTTTTAGAATTGTGCTTTATAAAACTTAGAAGTGTTCAGTGTAAAGATAGCTAATATAGTGTAGTAGAAATCTGTCTCTACTGTGATTTATCTACTTAGCTAATGAATTGGAAATAAAATGTATATGATTGGATATTTGGGGTTCTTTTGCAATAAAGTAGGAAAATATGAATAATCAACCACTAGAACTATACTAAATGGATTAATCTGTAGATGTCCCTGAATATATTTATATGCTATGTTTCTACCTTTTAATGTTCAATCATTTAAAATTAATTTTTTTGGATTATAGCTGTTTTGCAACGCTGTGTTTATCTCTGCTGTACAACAAAGTGAATCAGTTATACGTATACATATCTCCTCTCATTTTAGATAAATAAGTTTTCAAAGTTAGGAAAAAAACATGCCATAATTTGAGCATCCTCCTCTCTTTTTGTTTTTATGATTATGTAACATACAATCTTACTTGGCTGCCCATGGTTACATAAAGACCTGCAAGCAATTAATGCAATGGGGCTTGCCCTCAGGCAATAGGGTTTATAATTTGTCAACATTTGTTCCCCTTACCCTCTAAAAGGACAATATTGAGTTTCATATGTTTTCTCAGAGACTCTCCAGTAGGATTAAGACCCAGCTGCTCATAGCCGTAACCTGATAATAATCATGCCAAGCTCTGTCTACTCTCAAGGCATTTGCACATCATTATTGTCTCTGCCTAGAATGCTCTTTCCCAAATGTGTCCTATATTTGGCTTCTTCTCATTCAAGTTTTAGTTTATATTTACTTTCCTCAGCTGGTCTATTTCATATCATATTCTCTAGGGTAGGTTCCTCCTCTCTCAAATATTTCCTCAATTTTTCAATTATTATATAGTCCTAACTATGTCCATTCCGTCTTTTACACTTGAAGGTAAGTCCTTAAAGGAGAAACATTTTGCTTCTTTATTTCCTGCAGTATGCCCATTGCCTAGAACATAAGCACATTCCAGGAAAGTTGCTCAGTAATCAGTTATTGACTGACTGGCAGCACCAACCAACAGAATTAACTGGAAACCTCAATGCCATCAGATAACGCAAATACCAAAATAACACTGCAGAGTCTCTGAAAATTAAACAGGCATTGGACACATAGCCCTCAACCGTTGGCCAGGACACATGTACTAAGTCTAAACCAGTATGAGCCTGCTAAAAGAAAAGGTTTAACTAAGACTCAAAGTCTTTTCACATAATAGGTAGAATGTTGAAGATACAAGTTAAGAATATCACCTGTCATAATAAGAGCCGGGAACATCTCAACTTAATAAGAAAAGACAGTCAATAGACATCAAAAACCAATGAATCAGATGTTTGAACTGACAAGAGTTTAAAAGCAGCTGTTATAAAAATACTTCAATAACAAATGACAAATTCTCTGGAAACAAATGAAAAATTAAAAGTCTTGACAAAGAAGAGAAGTTATAAAAAAGAAAAATATAGTAATTATAAAACTAAAAGCATAGTAGAAATAAGAAAGAAATTTGCTGGGTGGTCTCATCACTAGAGCGGGAATGGCAGGGTATAAATCAGATGACTTAGAGGACAGGCCTCCTTGCTAAGTTGCTTCAGTCATGTCCAACTCTTCTGTGACTCTAGAGACTGTAGTCTGCCAGGCTCCTCTGTTTATGGAATTCTCCAGGCAAGAATACTGGAGTGTGCTGTCATGCCATCCTCCAGGGGATCTTACCTACCCAGGTATTGAACCCGCACCTCTTATGTCTCCAGCTTTGGCAAGCAGTTTCTTTACCACTAGCACCATCTGGGAAATCCAACTTAGAAGACATCAATAGGATTCACCCAGTCTGAAGACTGGAGAGCAAATATATTAGGGAAAAAAAAAATAGAGTCTCAGGTGAAATACAGAAGATTCAACAGTCATGTGATAGAAGCACTACCAGGAGAGGTGAAATAGTAGAGCTACAAGAGTTTTCAAAGAAATATGGCTATGAACATTGGGGTACACGTGTCTCTTTCAATTCTGGTTTCCTCAGTGTGTATGCCCAGCAGTGGGATTGCTGGGTCATATGGCAGGTCTATTTGCAGTTTTTTAAGAAATCTCCACACTGTTTTCCATAGTGGCTGTACTAGTTTGCTGCATTGTTTACAATAGCCAGGACATGGAAGCAACCTAGATGCCCATCAACTGATGAATGGATAAGAAAGCTGTGGTACATATACACAATGGAATATTACTCAGCATTAAAAAAAAAATTCATTTGAATCAATTCTACTCAGGTGGACGGAACTGGAGCCTATTATCCAGAGTGAAGTAAGCCAGAAGGAAAAACAATACAGTATACTAATGCATATATATGGAATTTAGAAAGATGGTAACGAGAACCCTGCATGCGAGACAGCAAAAGGAACGCAGATGTATAGAACAGACTCATGGACTCTGTGGAAGAGGGCAAGGGTGGGATGATATGGGAGAATGGCATTGAAACATGTTAATTACCATATGTGAAATCAATCGCCAGCCCAGGATTGATGCTCGGGGCTGGTGCACCGGGATGACCCAGGGGGAGGGAATCAGGAGGGAGGAGGGAGGGGGGTTCTGGAGGAGCATATTGAAACCCATGGCGGTTTCATGTCATTGTATGGCAAAACCAACACAATAAAGAAAATTTAAAATAAATAAATAAAATTCCAAAAAAAAAAGAAATATGGCTAAAGCCTTTCAAAATTTGATGAAATACATAAATCTACAGAAAAAACAATTTGAGCAAATCACAGATAAACCCAAAGAAATCCATGCCCAAGATGCACTATAATTAAACTTTTGACTATTAAACGAACAAAAAACTTGAAAGCGTCCAGAGAGAAATGTTACTGGGAAAAAAAAAAAAAAAAAAAAAAAACAACTGTTCAGCTGTCAACTTCAGCTACCACAGAAGTACTTTTCCTTGAGACAACCATCAAATGTTTGTATGCAGCAGACCTATTTTGTGATTACTGCCCATTTCTCCCATACAGTGAAAAAATAGTTTAGTACAGGATTGCTATTTTTTTCTCCTTGCAAGTTTGTGGTGATGAAGGTGCAATGAGTAGTGGGATAGATTTGTGTTACTTTCTCAGTTTGAACTAAGACATGATCAGTTTTGCTCAAGACTGGGTTTGTATCACCAATGTAACTGTTAAGAGAAAAGGGCAAATATTTTTTCATAATAAAGACTTCAAGAACTACCTGAAGTTGTTGAGGGATCCCTATAAGCCTCAATACTTTCAGAATAAATTAAAGAATCCACCTGCAATGTAGGAGGTGAAGGTTCAATCCCTAGGTCAGGAAGATCCCGTGGGGAAGGAAATGGCAAGTCACTCCATTATTGTTGCCTGGAAAATCCCATGGACAGAAGAGGATGGCAGGCTACAGTCCACGGGGCCACAGAGAGTCAGACATAGTTAGATAGACTAACACTTTTACTATTTTTTATTATTTCTTCACATCTGCCATGTTGCTACACATTATGCATAATTATCTATTTTTCTGATTCCGTAATACATTTTGTGCTGTGCTTAAGTCTCTCAGCTGTGTTCGACTCTATGTGACCCCACTGACTGTAGCCCACCAGGGTCCTCTGTCCATGGGGATTCTCCAGGCAAGAATACTGGAGTGGGTTGCCATGCCCTCCTCCAGGGAATTTCACAAACCCAGGGATCGAACCCAGGTCTCCTGCATTGCAGGTGGATTCTTTACTGTCTGAGCCACCAGGGAAGCCCAATATTAATTATGTCATATATTAAAATATAGTTAATATTAAATATATTTAAAATAATTAAAATTTAATATAGTTAAAATCTATTTAATACCATATTATAAAATTGGGCTATTTTTGAACACTTATATTTTAAATTTTGTAATCTGTTAAAAATAACTGCATGCCACAACTGAAAACAACCCTATAATGTATGGAATGCATAAATAAATAATGGTATACTTAGCAAACAGAATACTCAATACAATTAAAAACAGCAAACCTACTGCATTCAAACAAGACATGAATGCAAAGGACAGACATGACATAATGTTCAGTGGGAGAATAAATACACAAAGTTTGAAATCTGAAAACCAATGTTTGATCCAAATCCAATAAAGGATTAACTTGGAGGCCATATTACAGATTGGTTAAAGGGGAACTGTTGGTGTGTTGAAAGGATCTTTTTCTTAATCAGGATGATAAATACATAAGTATGCATATGTACAAAAAGTCATCAAGCTGTAAACTTGAGATTTGTGTATTTTTATGTATGCCTGTTATATTCACTATAAAGGTAAAAACCATTTTAAAAACTGAACATAGCTTTAAAAAAGTTATCTTTTGTAAATTTTGCTTTAATTTTGTATAGTTTCATTAGACTTAATTTCCTGAATAAGTGCTATAATTATGTTTATAATTCTTATACAATTTTTTGTTTTGTTAGCTCACTTTTCTTTTAAACTAGAAGAAAATGCTTTCTTCTAATTTCAATTGCCAGTAGTAATGCCTAAATATCAGTTTTTAGATATCCTTGCCAACAAATATCATTGAATTGTTTCCCCCAATATAAGGCTTTATAGTCTATTTCTTCTAGTAAATCCATGCCAATTGGAGCGGGAAAATCTCTGTTTATTACTACATAGACTTTTTTCTAGTCACGGGGAAGTTCCTAACAAGAAATACTTATTCAGTGGTATTGGGAACAATGTTCAACTCACCCATATTCTGATACATTTTTTAAATCTGATAAAAGTGACATCTAGGTAAATGCTCTTTTTACTGGTGAAAAAGAGGCTAAGTGCCTTTTTCTAGCTTTCTCTTTTTGAAAAAGTGTGATTGACTGAATTTGATAGAGTTCTTGGGATATGTACTGATTGATTGTCTTGTTCTTTGAGCATCAAACAAGAATATTGCTCACGATAAGAATAATTTTTGTCCACACAACTAAATCATGCAGACTCTACTGAATTTTTTTTTTCCAGTTTTGAGTAAGTCACTCAAATTTGACATTAAGGCTAGAGAAAGGGGAAGTAATTTAGTTATCGTTTTGTGTTGCTCATATGCAATAAAAGACTGTATTGAAATACAGGTTTCCCCGTTCTCTTAACTGCTTATTAATGCATACTTTCTATTCTTAGTATTATGCTATGGATTTGAAAATCCAAAATTCATGAATAAATTTTTAATGTTTTTGGAAAAACATTAGGAATGATGATAAAACCATCATGTTTTAAAAACAGCACTGTATCTCAGAACAATAGGCAGGGATTTGTGGTTCTTCAACAGAGCACAGTTGCTATTCTAAATTGTCTACTCTAATGAGATTTACTATTTATTATGGAAGCCACGCCACTTTCCTATATTTTTCACTGTCTCTGCCATGGCATGTAAAGAAGGAGTATAGTAAAAATAATCAATAGAATAAGTTATCACATTTTAATTAGTCTTTATCTATTTTGTGAGGGAAATACTAAAAATTTATTGATGAAGATTCAGAGCAATTTAATACCATAAAGCAAACATCAGAAACTACTTGGAAATTATGATCATGCATCAATAAACCACAAAAGAGGTCAAAGAAAGTTCAAAGAAATCTGTATGTTCCACAACCAAATATATACTAAATATATATTTTAATGAATTTGAAAAGAGGTTCACTTTCATTTTCTTCTCTTATTCCTCTTTTTGTTTTTCTTTAATGACAGGGGCTAAGAACATGATGTCAGTGTTACTTATCATTAATAATAAAATGGATATTATATGTATGGATAAGAAAGTGAACTGGCTTTGATTTATTCCTTCTAATATAAGGTATATTTTGTTCTCTGAAATGTGGTTTTGAAAAAATAGAAAGAAAGAAGACAAGACTCCCCTTCTTGCTGCTCTCAAGTATATGATACAGTGCTCTCTCTGCCTGAGACATTCTTTCCCTAAGTCTTCCCCAGATACACTTAAATTTCAGTCTGTAGGTCTCAACTGAGATGTTACTCCCTGAAACCCTAGACCAGTTCTATGTTTTCATAATATTTTTGTTGGTTAGTTGCATCTTAAAAATATCTCAGTTGGCTTCCTCCCATAGAATGCTAATAGAAGCTTGGAGGAGAAAAAGGATATTTCTCCTCTTCTTTCTCTCTACTCTGGGAAATGTTTCTTCAGGTGACCACTTTTCCTACAAGATCACAATGCTCACTAACTGGCCCTATCTATGGAGGTTCTTATAATTCCCCTTGCTCCATTGGTCCAACTTCAGGGTGATAGGAGCATCCTGTTGTGGTTCATCTTAGGTTGATTCACAGACCCGTCTTGCCTTCTCATTTTAATATCTTTGTGGTCACTTCCCCATATTAAAGTCCCTCTTGAACTGATGTGCACAGGACTGGTTTTCCTGGCAGAGATCTGACTGATAGCTACATTGCATTTTCCTTACCAATAATATCAGTCTAACTTTTACATAACTATTTAATCTGTTCTCTCAGCTAGACTAAGTTGCAAAAAAACAACAACCAAAAAAAAAAAAAAGAGAGAGAGACAGAATTGTGTTGGTCTGTTTCCTTTTTATATCGTCAGCCCTTAGCAAGGATGTTGGCTTAAAGAAGTCAAATAATATTTGTTGAAGAAATAAATAAAAAGTGGAAGGAAGAAGGTAAAAAGGAATGAAGGAAGAAGGAAATTCTCTTTGTATATTTATATTTCATTTTAATAAAAGTGGATTCGAATCCACAAAATACCCTTCCCTTAAACAATCACATAACTGAGATCAGGTTATACATGGGTGGGACAAAAAAAAAGGCATAGTCTTTTCTGAGATTGATAAGCCTAAGGTTGTGACTAAAAAGGCAAAGTGGAAACTATGAATGTATATCTGTATATTCTGATTAAGCACAATGCAATTCAATGAATCATATGTGAGGCTTTCTGTTTCATTACTTTAAAAAACGTAGTAAAAAATCACAAAACCCAATATTATTTCCATAGGAAGGTCAACCCCAAACAAAACTATGAACTTATTGTTTATACTGGTTAATTTTGTTCACAAAGCAAGCTAATAAAGAAGCACTGAGTATATGTGTTTCTGCTTCTGTTGAACAGCTTCAACATCCAATAGTCTAAAGCTTATCAAAAATTTACCCATTTCAAGTGGAGGAAATTTTGCTATTTCTTGAATAATTGAGAATAAACGATAGTGGTGAACTGAAGTAAAAATACAGGGAAAACGTTACTTTTACACAATAGATGCCAGCTTTTCTTTCCTTCTTTTTTTTTTTTTTTTTTACAAATTAAAGTGCTATAGAATTGCTCAGTTAAAAGAAACAATGATTTTAAAAAGGATAGAAATATTAAAAGTTTAAGAAAAGTAGAGAGTGTAAAATAATTGATACTGTCAAATGGCAAATGTCAGAAAATCAGGTATTTAGGAACTTGACAACTATGTACTGCAAAAATCCAAATCTATCTTTCTACACAAAAGAATCTGATTTACAACTTTCCCTGAAGCTAAAGCTTGTTTCCATAGAAATATCTCTAGTTTCTTCATAGACTTGTGATTCTCTTAAAGACTACAAACCTATTGTGTTCCTAGCTTAAAAAAATGAAAGTGACCTTTCAGTACAATGAGCCAGTACAATTTTTAGTTTTTAAACAAATTAATAAAAATATCACACATAAACACACTATGCCTACTATTACAGAATTTTTCATGAAGCTTAATTTTCAGTTTAAATTGATTTTCAAATGCATGCAACTGTTTAAAGAACTTCCTATAGTGAAATTTAGAAGATAATTTCAGAGAAATGGTTTTCTCATACTTTGTGTTCTAGGAAAAAAGTGAAAATAATGTTCAAGAAAGATGATGCACATAATGGTATTACAATAATATTTGTGTAAATAATCATTTATCTATTAATATAATTTATTGATACTAACACTTTGCATTATCTAAAGTATTTATTTTGATATATATAGTATATTAAATAATAAACTTGTATACTCAAAACTCAGGTTACAAGTATAGACACATTTTAAATTGAACTTCTGAACAATAGCAATTCTGGAAGCACAAGATAACTATTTCTCATTGCTCACACACATCAACAGAAATAGTACATGCTTGGTAAAGTTATGCCAGGGGAATTAGCTTTTGGTTTTATTGCTCAGCCCACATTGATATAATATTGATATGAGAAAGTATTTTGAAATTATCACTTTTGTTTACAAGAACTTTGATCAGTTAAGCTGATCAGTTAGGTGTTTGCATAAAACACAAAGTGGTAGATTGTATTTCCTAGTGGACATATACTCTGGTTATTTGTGACCTTAATATATTTTTATTGATTAAATGGCAAAATAATTAGAGTTACTTTAATTTTGCAGAGTTTCTATCACTTTAAATTATCTTTATTCTTCAATATTTTACTTTGAAAAATTTTAACACTTCAGAAAATTATAATAACTGGTACAATAATCATATATTCTTCACCTATATTCATTACTTTAAACAATTTTCCTGTCATTTGCATCCTCACTCCTTGTGTGTATGTGTAAGGTATAGGTGTGTGTCTGTGTCTTTCCATTAGAATTTTTTATCCAATTTAGCAGTATGATCTGAAAGTTATAAAACAATCTGTATTTGCTTAATTAATCTTTTGAACATTTACATTAATAACATATATCCACACAGTATAACGTAAGAATGTTTATCATTATTTTTTGACAATGATTTCCATGTAACTTAATGTGCCAAATAATCCTAGTTACTTTAATATTTCTTCTGAGATGCCTCAGAAATCTTCTGAAATACTCAGCTAGCTAGAGAAAAAACTTATAATCTGTTATCAAAAGCAGTTCAATATTCCAAGAAAATGTTCCTTTCTTAACAGAGAGAAAATGTGAAGTTCCAGTCTTCTAGCAGCTTACTATTAATAACAAAACTTATTTATCAAATTAATTTCAATCTAATCTTAATCCTGAAAATTCTTTTTCCAAAGTTCCTTTTTCACAAAACTTTTATCTCTCTTTGGATCCATATTAATTTTTCCCTTATTTTCCCCATACATAAGCAGCCAGCTCTGGGGCAAAATTATTCTCCTTTTCTATCTCCACAAAAATATCTCTAGTAACTTTCTACCTTTTCTTGCTGACAACACATATCCTACTAACTTTACACACTGAAATGCTTTCCTTGTTTTTAGTAGCTTCAATTATATATTATAATTTTTAACCTTTAAAAGATCTTAACAAAACCAAGAAAGAAGACGTTTAAGCTCGTTTTAGAAAAGGCAGAGGAACCAGAGATCAAATTGCCAACATCCGATGGATCATCGAAAAAGCAAGAGAGTACCAGAAAAACATCTATTTCTGCTTTATTGACTATGCCAAAGCCTTTGACTGTGTGGACCACAATAAACTGTGGAAAAATCTGAAAGATATGGGAATACCAGACCACCTGACTTGCCTCTTGAGAAATCTGTATGCAGGTCAGGAAGCAACTGGACATGGAACAACAGACTGGTTCCAAAGAGGACAAGGAATACATCAAGGCTCTATATTGTCACCCTGCTTATTTAACTTATATGCAGAGTACATCATGAGAAACACTGGGCTGGAAGAAGCACAAACTGGAATCAAGACTGCCGGGAGAAATATCATTAACCTCAGATATGCAGATGACACCAACCTTATGGCAGAAAGTGAAGAAGAATGAAAAAGCCTCTTGATGAAAGTGAAAGGAGAGAGTGAAAAATTTGGCTTAATGCTCAACATTCAGAAAACTAAGATTATGGCATCCAGTCCCATCACTTCATGGCAGATAGATGGGGAAACAGTGGCTGACTTTATTTTTCTGGGCTCCAAAATCACTGCAGATGGTGATTGCAGCCATGAAATTAAGACACTTCCTCCTTGGAAGGAAAGTTCTGACCAACCTAGACAGCATATTAAAAAGCAGAGACATTACTTTGCCAACAAAGATCCATCTAATCAAAGGTTATGGTTTTTCCAGTAGTCACATATGGATATGAGAGTTGGATGGTGAAGAAAGCTGAGCACCAAAGAATTGATGCTTTTGAACTGTGGTGTTGGAGAAGACTCTTGAGAGTCCCTTGGACTGCAAGGAGATCCAAGCAATCCGTCCTAAAGGAGATCAATCCTGGGTGTTCATTGGAAAGACTGATGTTGAAGCTGAAACTCCAATACTTTGACAACCTGATGTGAAGAGCTGACTCATTTGAAAAGACTTTGATGATGGGTTTGGGTGGACTCAGGGTGTTGGTGATGGACTGGGAGGCCTGGCATGCTGTGATTCATGGGGTTGCAAAGAGTCGGACACAACTGAGCCACTGAACTGAACTGAACCAGCCTTTTCTGATTGGCAATCTTAAGAACATATTCCATAGCCTCCAAAATATATGCTTTTCTCTTAGAACAATTTCTCTTTAATGTGGTACAAGACGCATGTTCAATGAACCCAAGCATATTTTGAAGTTCTTCATTTAAAGCAAGACTGACATCTCAGGAAAGAGGGCTATGTTTGTATTTCAAGGACATGATAAAAGTTAACTTCAAGCTTTCTCCCAGGCATATTTTTTTCCTCTCAGGATCAGAATTATGAAAATAGAATTTTATCAAGTATTTTTATCAAGCTGTCTTTCTCAACTGTGTATTCAAGAAGAAATAGTTTTAGAATTTTAAAAGAGTTTTATCTTTACTAATTTTCTCCAGAGTCTAAAGAATACGTTTCTATACATTGTTAAAAAAAGAAGAAAAAAAATCCACCTTTCTTTTCTTTTAGTCATAACTTCATAGCTAACCTTTTTCTAGTGAATTGAACCTGAATATCCCATTTTAAAAATGACAACAAAGATATTAATCACACAGATGGAATATATATTCACACACCAGAGGATAGACTATCACAAATCTGAAAGGATGACTGATAAAAGGTCCCAAACAGACATTTACCCAACATAAATGATCCTCGATGTCAGAGACATGTCAGAATCAACTTGAAATGACCAAATAGCGCTTTGTGCTCAAAAGAGAAGCTTGCCTGGGCACACATCAGTGGACTTACATGGTCTTGGAGCTCATTGTCTCCTCCAAATGCATGTCTCCATTCGCCAGGCAAAAGTGTAAGTTGGCAGCCACTGCCTAATAGGGTAGAGACAGACAGGATCCTTGAAACAAATGGTTTCTGCAGCTGCTAGGAAAAAAATCCCCTCTCAGGGCCAGCTAGCCATGAGTTAAAGCCATCAAACCATCCTAGTGGTTGTCACGGCTCTCCTCTGGAAAACCCCAGGGAACCAGGTGTCGCTAGAACACAGTAGCATCATGCTGGGACTGAAAGTGGGGGTCCAACTTCTTACTGCTCACAGGCTAAAATGAAAACAAAGTTGATGGAAAGGAAAATGCTCTATTCGGGAGGTTGGCAACTGGGAGGAGGGCAGACTCCTGTCCAAAGATCAATGCCCACCCTCGCTCCTGTCACTGACAATCAGTGGGCAGGAGCTTTTATAGACGGAGGGAGGAAAAGGAACTGCAGGTACTTGACTTTACTAAGTGACTAAATGATTATTATTTGGTCTCATTTATCTGTTTTCCTTTGTTTCTGCATTGACTCATTTCTCTGGTTGAACTTATTATTCAGCTAAAGTTTTTCCCCAGACAAAAGCCAGGGTAAGGACATGGGGGGAAATCCACAGCGCCTGGCTTCATTTCACCAGCAGCTTTCTCCTGGGAGCATGTCTGTAATTAGACACTTGCCACCTAGGGAAAAATTTGTCAAAAAAAATGACCTTGCCAAAGGGCACTTCCCCAAACCTCTTTAGCAAGTTTACCCACTTGCATGTAATGATGCCCATATGCTCAGCTGTTATTATTACTATTTCCATATGCTCCTGCTATTATTATGCTGAATTATTTATGTTCCTATCTAAAGCCAAACAATTTATCTTCTAAATCCTATCTTTCCTTGCCCACTAGAGACATTACTTCAGCATTTCTCTCTATCTCCCACTTCTCTCTCCTCTCTCATTATCAAATAATTGCTACTAGCACACAAATGTGATGTTATTTTTCCTAGTTAAATAAAGAAAACACTTCAGGTGACCCCTCTGCACCTTCCAGCCACTGTTGTGACTCACTTTTCTGTTCTCCTTTATAGGAAATCTCCTTAAGAATGTTAACTCCTCACCTCTTAATCCCTCATCTCTCAACAAGAGAGTGCACCTGAGCCCAGACATTAGGTCTACTTTTATTCGGTACATATCCCCTCACTAGATTGATTCTGCATTGCATGCTCAAACATGTCTGGCTCTTTGAATCTCATGGATTATAGCCCACCAAGCTCCTCTGTCCGTGGGATTTTTCAGGCAAGAATACTGAAGTGGGTGGCCATTTCCTACTTCTAGGGATCTTTCTGAACCAGGGATCAAATCTGTGTTGCCCGTGTCTCCTACATTGGGAGGCAGATTCTTTACCACTTGAGCCACATGGGAAGCACACCTAGGTAATTTTACCAGCCTCTGTAGCTTCCATTACTTCTGTATACTGCTGCTGCCGCTGCTATGTCACTTCAGTCGTCCGACTCTGTGCAATCCCAGAGACGGCAGTCCATCAGGCTCCCCTGTCCCTGGGATTCTCAAGGTAAGAACACTTGAGTGGGTTGCCATTTCCTTCTCCAATGCATGAAAGTGAAAAGTGAAAGTGAAGTCACTCAGTCATATCTGACTCTTCGTGACCCCATGGACTGCAGCCTACCAGGCTCCTCCATCCATGGGATTTTCCAGGCAAGAGTATTGGAATGGGTTGCCATTGCCTGCTCCTCATCTGTATACTGGGAGCTCCCAAATGTGACTCTTCAGCTTAAACTCCTTTCCTGGCCTCCTATATGAAGTTTTCACATGGACAAGTACTAAAATCTAAAGTTAACGTATCCAAATATAAACCCCTTATCTTGTTCCATCCCTTCTCCCCAAACATGCTCCTACAGATTCCCACATCTTTATAAACATGTCTATCTTTCTACTTGTTTAACCAAAGCCTTGGAACAATTTTTACATCCAGTTTGTCACTGGATGCTTTGAGAAGAAGAGTAACAAATTCTGTTAAAGTCACATTCTAATTATATTCAGAATTTGACTATCATTCACCTTCTTCATTATTCCTCATTTAAAATTCTGTCTCTTGTCTGATTATTGAGAAAGTCTCCCTGCTGGTCTAACACATTATGTCTTTAAAACCCTAGAACTAATTCTCAGTAAGTAGCCTGATTGATCCTCTTATGATAAATTGAAATCATGTCACTTCCTTGCTTAGAACCACTAATGGGTTTCTATTTTATTTAGATAATAGTTGAAATCTTGACAGTAAAGTTACAAATTTTGTCCTCATGATTTGTTGCTTCATTTTCTTCAAGTCATTTTCTCTAATTTTCTTTTCAAAGAGACTTTGCTTGACCACTCTAAGATAGTAATGTTCTCCTCTCCTCCACAAAAAACCAAAGTAACCAGGAAAATTCCAGGTTACTTTCTACCTCTTTCCTGTATAACGATCACCTCTGACAGTCTATGTTTTACTTTTATTTGTAAAGTAAGCTCCACAGAGTTAGTTAGAAAGTTTGGCATGTCTGATTAATTGCTTTATCCCTAGTGTCAATAACTGTGAATCACATGGTCATATTCAACAAATATTTGTATTACAAATGCATTGTTGAATACCTTTTTCAGACCACTTCCTCTTTCTCTTCTAACTAAACATTAATTATCTCAAAAGGACATCATTCTTTGTACTGTCCTCTGATCTACTATACTTATAACCCCTTGCCACAGTCATTTTTTCCACATCTTTTTTCCTCTTCAGCTTTTATCTCATGCTCTATCCAGTCCTAACTCTATAATCTGTCTAATATAAACCTTCCCAAGAACCCAAATCAGATGGACTTTGAAGCAAAAGGGTAAACCTGACCAAATCACTGAAGCCTCTTAAAAGAGGTTTCAGGTATTTCTTGAAAGAAGAGACTCAAGCATGAAAGATCTATCTTTCCAATGACAGAAGAGATCAAAATGTTGGAATAATTAATGTTCTTATTTTAAATCATGTCATATTGATTCTAGGCTATTTGGGGCTTTCCAGTACACTCTAGAGTATTCACAAGTACATACAAAGCTGGTTAATACAAAGCCTTTAGAAATATGTGTGGCCTTCTCTCCCTCTTTCTTTCCTATGAACCAAATTTATTTTGGTTTACATTATTCATATAATATAGGCAGCTTCATTCATTTCAAATAATCAGCAAAATGATCCAGGATTCTAAAGCCTCTCTCTTATCCCTAATAGGTCTGTGAATAAAAACATGTCTTTCCCAGGAGAGATGGAAAGCTATTTGTATCAAAGGTTTCAGAAATTAGTTGCTGTTGATATGGAGATACACTAATTAGTTTTCATGAGACCAGCATTAACAGGAGGAATTGCACTATGAAAGGAGATGGAACGATTTGCTGGTCCAATATCAAGATAGAGCAAAACATAATGAAAAAAAGTAAATTCAAAGTGGACAAGTCCTTGAAATTATGTACTTTCATTTTCGAGCTATCATTTCATCTTATGTTTTGCTTATTTCACATTTTAATTGCTCTTTGATATATCTAGTAAAATTTATATAAATCAATGAAATCATGCTTATGTTCTTTTTTCTTTTAATTTTCCCACACAGAAGGCAATTCACACTAATTCAAAGTAGTAATTAGAGATTAGCTTTGGGGTAGAATTAGCCAGGAATGCATAAAAGAGTATTGAGGCAAGAACTAGGGAATGTTTAAATGATTTATAATCAAGTGTGTTTACATAAATATAAATGTAGATATCAGATGCAATGCTGTGTATTTAATGCATCATTTTATTCTCCTGAGCCCAAATAGAGACCACATTTTCCCAGATCTCTTCCACCCAGGTAAATCAGGTAAAAACTTCCAGTTAAAAGTATTTTTAGTCAATACAATGTGATTAGTAGTGAAACACATTATCTCTAGTCCTGTCTCTAAAACCTCTACACAATTCTCTGTGCTTTTTTTTCTCTGACCATGGGTTGTTGTTATTTCAGTCACTAAGTCATGTTCGACTCTTGTGACTCCATGGACTTTAGCCCACCGGGCTCCTATGTCCATGGGATTCCCAGGCAAGAATACTGAGTGGGTTACCACTTCCTTCTTCAGGGGATTTTCCTGACCCAGGGATCGAACCTGCACCTCCCATTTGGCAGGTGGATTCTTTACCACTGAGCCACCTGGGAAGCCAGCCTATTAGTTATATAGGAGCTAAGTTGCTTCAGTTGTGTCCAACTCTGTGCAACCCTATGGATTTCAGTCTGCCAGGCTCCTCTGTCCTTGGGATTTCCTAGGAAAAAATACTGGAGTGGATTGTATTTCCTTACCCAGAGGATCTCCCCAACCCAGGGATCAAACCTGCATCTTTTACATCTCCTGCATTGGCAAGTGGGTTGTCTACCACTAGCACCACCTGGAAGTCCATTGGTTGGCCAGATGCAAAGAATCCAGCTGAGGAGTCTGATTACTTAAGGTGGTGGTAGAAAAAGATAATGGAGATGGAAACGCCACCCCACTCCAGCACTCTTGCCTGGAAAATCCCATGGACGGAGGAGCCTAGTAGGCTATAGTCCATGGGGTCGCAAAGAGTCAGACATGACTGAGCAAATTCACTTTCATGCATTAGAGAAGGAAATGGCAACCCACTTCAGGGTTCTTGCCTGGAGAATCCTAGGGACTGGGAAGCCTGGTGGGCTGCCGTCTCTGGGGTCGCAGAGTCGGACATGACTGAAGCAACTTAGCAGCAGCAGCAGAAAAGATGAAAGATCAGACTCCTGAAATTACATTTTAAAGGAGAGCTATCCAATCGGAAACATGGCATTGGATTTTATGCTGGTTAAGAAAAATTTGTTTCTGTATAGTATATGTACATATGTGCATGTATGTCTATGCATACATGGAGGCCAGTATATTCATATATATATGTGACAGATATATGCATTTTTATTTATGGCAAGTCATTGAGATATTGAGGAGGCATTCATTTTGGTTACAAATTAAAAAATTGTTACTTTGAAGTGGTGTAGTCCTACAATAGTGAGAATTCTATTGTAATTCTAGAATAGTTGCAATCCATTTTATGGAAGAAATGATATCAAAAATTAGTTTTTAAAATATCTACTTTATTTCTATTTAATCATTGCAAAAAGCCACAGTAAAAATAGAAAGTATTGCCTATAATAATTCGGGAGGCGGGTTATATGGATACTGATCTGTTAGCTCTTGGTAAGAAAGAAACAAAAAATGCATGTTGATTATTATTGGCTACATTCAGCAAGTTAATAAAGGCCAGAGTTGAGCTTGAGATGGGATTATCCAGTTTGCAAGCTAATATAAAGGGACATAGACAGAGGGCAGATATATTGAGCTTCACAGGGTTTAAGAAATCAATATCTTCCAGATCCTAAATATAAGAAATGTGGTTTTAAAAGGCTTTGTGAAACAAAAGAGAAGTAAACCAACCAGCTACCTAAAGCAATTAAGTGACTCAGCAAAAAGATACAAAAGAAGGGTCTTTCCAATTATTATTCCAAAGAGTTTCAAGGGAGCTGCTATTAATTTCAGAGAGAAAGAGAATGAGAGTAGGAAGTAAAAGGTATCAGGACTGGGAATTTGGAAAGGTCTAAGACAGAACTTTGGGTGTGATTAGCAGCACATGGCAGACCCTGAAAGCAACTAGTTCAGAGGCAGCCAAGTCTAAATCAAACATTTTGTTAAACAAACAAACAAAAAATTGTATACCCAGTTTTATAAAGCTATTAATTCTTCAAATTAAAAAATCCTTTGAGTCTGCAACATTCCATGAATAGTGGCAAGCTTTAAAAATTCCATGGCCCTCAGGTGAAAATACACATCAAAGCACACATGTCATATGTTCCTTAGGAAAATAATAGACAATTGGGAATCTACTCTAGGGCAGGGCCAGGAGCTACTAGGAATGATGGATGCTCTTTCCAGTGAATAGAATCAAAATATTATTAAAGGACAATCTGATCTCAGAATAGGAGGATTCTTGATGGCTTCACAGAGAAATTTCACAACTACTATGGGTTAATAACTATATCTTATCTTCCAATTTTATTTTGCCAAAAGTAGATCTGTTCCCATTCTACAATTGTGTGCTGAGTCTGTGTGGAGAAGGTTTTATGTTTGTTTGTTTGTTTGACACAGTATCTAGAAATATTTGAAAAGACAGTTGCTACATTAGCCTGAGTCCCTGAGTAGTCAACATGATGGACATTTAGTGTGAATAAGAAAACATTCTTGCAGTTTTAAGCCTCTGAGAACTTGGAGTTGCATTATTATAGCACTGCACAGCCTAGCCTAGCACAAATCTGAAAGAAACAACCTTTTCCTTGGGCCTATATCCTCTTCAAGCTGCCACTCTGTTTCCTTTGTTCTTCTGTCTCAAATTTTTTTTTTTTTTTTAAAGTTTGGGATGGTCATATACACACTGCTACATTTAAAATGGATAGCCCACAGGACCTACTGCATAGCACAGGAAACTCTGCTCATAAAGTTATGTGGCAACTTGGATGGGAAGGGAATCTGGGGAGGAATGGATACATGTATATGAGTCGTTTTGCTGTTCACCTGAAATGATCAAAACAATAATTGGTTATGCCCCCAATACAAAGCAAAAAGCTTTTTAAAAAGTAGTATAGGTCTTTTTCTTCACTCTCATTTACTTCTTATTCTATTATCCTCTGATATTATTCTTTACCTATTATTGAAAACCTCTCACTAAGTTCTGCTGCCAGGTACTAGAGACACTGTTCTCTAAGGAATAGACTTTCAAGGCTTAGTTGCTTATCTAGACACTGGAGAAGCTTTAAAAGTTTGCCTTGAGCAAATATTTGGGTCTGCTTTTTTGTAATCCTTACTCCATGTCAGAGTCTAAGTAAGATAGTTTTGCTTCCAACAATCTCAATTTTGGAAACACAATTTATCTACTAAATGGCATCCAAAGAATATGAATTCCCCTCAGGTCAGTAAACCAGAGCCCTACAACCACAGGCTTTTGTCGAAGGTCTATTTTGACTTGCAGTCTTTTTATTCCCATATAAACCTGGCTGGTAGAAATTGTGTTTAAGAAAGATAATCCAATCAAAGTGTGTTCAGCAATTCCACATAAGCATATCTATATGCTAATCTCAGTTTTGATTAGCAAAATGTTTCATAATGAAGTGATATTAGCTTAGCTTCCATAGAATTTTTATTATTAGAATTTACATAGGAAACATATTAAAAATCCTCTTGAATTTATAAACATAAATTTAAAAAATAAACTAAAAGGAAAACATAGTGGAAAGCATTCAGCAGAACAGTATATAGAAAACAAAATGCACGAAATAAAAGAGAATGCTAACTGACTATCTCCAGTTAATGACAGTATGGGGCATTTAAACTTTTCAACTTATACTCATCTTGAAAAAATTATTTTAAAATTGGTTTAAGAACGGGTGTTTGTCCTCAAGTGTTCATTTGATTTTTATTGTATCTTTGTTTTGAGCCATTTGCATGGGGATTATCAAAAGTAAATTAAATGAAATATGCTTTGTAGGATCAATTTCTATTTCAAGCGTTAAATGTCATTTAGCATGGGACAAATCTGAATCAAAACCAGTAGGAGTAACAAATAAAAATCAGAATGATGAATGGGAAAAGTAGACTGGCAAATGGTAAAATCTTAGTTGCAGGAATCAGAAAAGAGAATATGACATATAATTAAAGATGAAGAATGATCCTAGAGACCTAAACTTACTGCTGATTCAATGTTCACTTTTAAGTTCTAAAAGTGGAAAAGAAATTTGAATTGGTTGGTATATTGGCTATGCATGTTTATTCTTTAAGATTTTTATTCAAATTTAATAAATTTAATAAGCATATTTAATCAAGGCATCTAAAAGAAAAATTTAAATAAAATTGAAGTGCAAGGTACAAAAGGCAGGTTTAAGAAATCCAGCCTAGACTTGTCAGACACCTTCACATGACTATATCATATTCTGCAGTATTGGAGAAAAAAGAGCAAAACAAATTACTTTGAGAAAAAAAAATTCACTGAGGTTAAGTAAGGCCATTTTGGATTTGGAAGTCAATCTGAAGAGAAATAGTCATGCTTTACTAAGGTTTTGGTGTAGAAACTGAAAGACATTTTCATTATGCCTAGAGCAGAAAAGAATAAGAGCTATTTCTGGTGCCTCCTTTTAGGTGCAGAGCAGATTTACAATTCACAGTCTTAACACTTAAATCTTCAAAGAGGTAACTGTATTTATTTCTCTGTTGGTACTATTTACTCACCTCTTGAGTCACAATTTCTGCCCCAAAGCACAATCAGATTAATAAACTCAAATTAAAAGTACCATGATTATTTCCAGATCAACTCAGTCTCTTTGGTGTAAACAGTATTTTTAGGCTTCTTTCTCCAATTCTTCATTCTCCTGGTCCTCAGGGAAATCTGTGTTCAGCAGAAGCTTATGTAACATCATGGCAACTGGGTAGTGCCATCTGATTTCACGTTCTTTGGTCATTTGAAGGCCAGCGCTGTGAGGGCACTTTCAACTTAGGTTTGCCCATGTTCCAGCTACATCCACCACTGTTGCAACTTACTGTGTATACTGCCTATCGAGGGCAATTCATGGTGCTTGTCTCTGGGAAGTTGGCCATCTCTGCCTTCATTTCTCTCACCTGACTAGGAGTCTGCCCTGACATATAAAGGTGATGCAAACCCCCTGGGTAATGCCTCAACTCCCACCCTGTCCCTAGTTCTGGCAGCCCACGGTCCTCAGATAAATGGTGAGTCCCCTTCACCCTCATCTGCCCAATCAGAGGCACTTTCAGCGATCTTCTGAATCCTCCACTACGGCCTGTAGGAATGCCTGAATATGCTTCACACAATATAGAGCCCAGGGGAAAGGAGATACCAGAACAAAGTGTGGGGTGAATGTTATGCCAGTCTCTTTCACAGTCTGTCCTGCGAACATTTCTTCTCTACATTGGCCCCATCAGCAAGGTCCACTGAGAATCTCCATACTTCCGAGATTATAGGCAAAGGGGGACCTAATTCCTTTACCCTGAAAATCTTTGAAATTATCAGATCAGTTTCTATATTCCAGAACTTCATACTAAAAAATTAAATACCAAATGAGAGCCAAGGATTAGACTATCTCAAGGCAATATCTGTTTAATTCCCTTTTCCCCTCTCATCTTCTTTCTATCCATTCAACCACCTTTTGAACTAAAAGAGGTATATACATATTTCTTTTACAAGCCAGGAACTTATCCCATGCCTTATCTTGTGTTCTTTTCTTCTTGCTAATAACCTCACTGCCCAGAAATTCAGACTCTACCTCCTGTGCTGTCTGGGGTCAAACCAAGGCAAGTCAAGCCCCTTTTGAAAGTCAAGGCAATTTTTTCTTTTTCTTAAGTATCTGGTTATTGCAAGTCAAAAGCTTTGTCTTCAGTGCATTGTGTCTGATGTGGGTGGACTATCCATGCAACAACTTACCAGATAACTTTGTTCAAGTCTGTAACTAACTTCTTCCTAAAGCAATGACTGTGTGTGTATGCTAAGTTGCTTCAGTCGTATCCGACTCTGCAACTCTATGGACTGTAGCCCGAGATTAAATGAATTGAGAGTGTTAGGCTAAGCAGAACAACTGTAATCAAGGAGATAAAATATTATTGGTTAGTATTTCAAAAATTTCATCCAGACACTGATAAGCTGACTGTTAAAATAACCAAAGCCAAAAAAAAAAAGCAAAACAATAAACTGATTTTGTTGGATTATATCTACATTATAAGTGTGAAAGGTAAAATAATAAAGCTTCTGAAGAAAACAGAAAAAAAATCCCAATATCCTCACAACTTTAAACTAAGAAAAACATTTTAAACAGCTTGCAAAAAGCATTAACCAAAGGGGGAAAATTTGACAAACTAAATTGTAAAATTTCTAATCAAAACATACCATTAGGAGAGTGAAAATACAAACTCTAAAGCAAAAAATGTATACCTCATGCATATGATATAGAACTTATATCCAAAGTAAAAAAAGATACCTATGGAGTAATAAGAAAAGAAATATTTTCCATATAATGGAGGACAAAATATTTGAACAGGTGATTCACAAAAGAAGACATGAAAATAGTTGAAAATGTGTAAAAAAGATGTTCAACCTCATTATTAGTCAGGGAAATTCTGACTATAATGTCTATATGTTAAATGTCAAATGTCTATAAAAGACAACAAGGATGCAGTCACATCAACAAAAGAGAAAAGGTGGCTGTCAGAAAGCCAGGGAGACAGGCTTCTGAAAACACGCTTGGATTTTTGGTCTCTAGAACAGAGAGGAAATAAATTTATGTTATTAAAGCCACCCAGTCTGTGGAATTCTCTTTTGGCTGCTCAAGCAAATTAATACAGATTATGTGTTTTATATAGATAAGGGAAACAATGTTAAAAATCAGACTAAACTAATCAACAGTATAAGAATTCAAGATAGTGGAGAATAATGATTGGGAAAAGACACAAGAAAGGTTTATGGACAGCACAGATATTCCATTTGAAACAATTCATTTAACTATATGTATACTTGTCGATTTTTCTGTATATGTATTATATAGCAATAGAAATTTGTACATTATCTATATTCATTTCTCTGCATGTATCTATCCATCTACCTATCTATCTCATAATAATGGCAGTACAATAAAAAGTTTAGGAGTACTTGTTCTGTAGTTTGGGTCTATTTCAGAATTTAATACAGATTTATCTTGGAAAAACAAACCAGGTCAGTAAGCTCATAATATTTTGAAATGAGAAGTATAAATGTGCACATGCTTTTCCAGATACTCAAATATATTTGAAAGACTTATTACATAGACATCAGAGTACATAAATAGGTGTTTTGATCAGTGATATTTAACTGTACAGAGAAAATAGTAGTGTTTAAAATATTTTATGTGCAAGTTACGTGCAAGAATTACTAATAGGGAATGGACTGAAAATTAATCCACTATTAATAATCGATTTATATCCTACATTGAAATGAATGAAATAAATGTCATGCAGAGTTTCTTAAATAAGTTCAGAGCTCAAAGTATTAAAACAATTTTTAAAAAGCTGACAATGATATTAACATATTCAAATGACAAAAGAATGTTCTGATCATAAATACAATGTTAAGTATTCAAGAAAAATATGTTTGATATAATTAAAAACAAAAACTCCAGACTACACCCTGAATAGTAGCTTTTAATCTTCATGAATGAGAAATGATAATATCCTTAATATTTAAAGAGTTTATACAAAAATGGTTTCCCAAGTGGTTGGTAAAGAACCCACCTGCCAGTGCAAGAGACACAACAAACACGGGTTCAATCCCTGGGTCAGGAAGATACCTGGAGGAGGAAATGGCAACCTACTCCAGTATTCTTGCTTGGAGAATCTCATGGACAGAAGAACCTGCAGGGCTACCGCCCATTGGGTCGCAAAGAGTCAGACATGACTGACATGACTCTGCACATACCATCCACATACAAAACCAGTATAGAGTGCAGTTTCAGAGCTCTGAGTTAAGAGTGAGCAAGTGTGAATTGCAGTTTTACTATGTGCTTCCCATTAAACCATGGAAAAGTTACTTGATGTTTTAAATACTAATAGTTCATGTGTAATGTACATATAATAATATCAATTTTATAGTTTTGTGAGAGATCAAATAAAATAATGCACTGCTTGGCATATTTTAAACATTCAGCTATTATTGACACTATCACAATTTCTATTATTATATTATAAATCTGTAAATTTTTATCTTATAAGTAAAGACATAAATAAAATATTCTATTTTTCTTTTCAAGGTAGGTGAGGTTTGGAAAGAAAAAAAATTATGTTGTGTTATTGCTGTGAATACAAATGCTACAAGTTTCTCGTATATAGTTTAGTCAAGAACCTGAATTGTTCAGTGTTGTTTATTCCATCAATATTACTGCTACTGTATTTTTAAAGCAAATCTGGTTCCTTCTCAAATAGCCTTTTGTTTGGCTTGACTGCTATTTCTCTCAATGTATACATTTCCATCACTGTTTTAAAACAGTCATTACGTTTCTCTTTACATCTTTTCAAGTCTGGTCTTAGCTTGCTAATTCAATGTTCATATTTAAAATTTAATCAAGCTTTTAATACAGGTTTTAATTTTCATTTTTTGCTCTTTATTTATTTGGGTTTTTTTTTTTTTTTTTGGCTGAATTTCTGACTTACTAAACTTCCAATATCCCCAAAGGAGTTAGAAAGATTGTTTTATAAATGGCTGGATTATGTTACTAATTCTTAAAACTCATTCATATCCCAGAGTAACACAAATGAGAACAAAAACAAACAAATGGGGACCTAACTAAACTTAAAGGCTCTGAACAGTAAAGGAAGCTATAAACAAAATAAAAAGACAACTCACAGAATGGGAGAATTTGCAAAGGGGTTAATCTATAAAATATATTAATACAAACAGTTCCTGTAGCTCTATGTAAAAATAAATGAATAATAATAATAATTTAAAAAGAAACTCAATGAAAAACATGGACAGAAGATCTAAGTAGACATTTCTCCAAAGAAGACATGGGCTTCCCCGGTAGCTCAGTTGGTAAAGAAGACATAAAAATGGATTAAAAGCACATGAAAAGATGCTCAATATCAGTAATTATCAAAGAAATGCAAATCAAAACTACAATGAAGTATCACCTCACACCAGTCAGAATGGCCATCCACCATCAAAAAATCTACAAACAATAAATGCTGGAGAGAGTGTAGAGAAAAGGGAACCCTCCTACACTGTTGAGAGGAATGTTAATTGGTACAGCTACTATGGAGAACAGCATGGTTATTCCTGAAAAAGCTAAAATTATCATATGATCCAGCAATCCCACTCTGAGGCATATATCAGGAGAAAACCATAGTTTTTTTTTTTTTTTTTGGAGATAAAATTAGCTTTTACTTATTTATTTTTTAATTGTAGTAGTACAACCCACACTGGGAATATCTCCAGGCCTCACACAATTTGGGATTTATTTATTTATTTATTTATTTTAAAGTGCACTGGATTTTTATTTTTTATTTTTTTCCTTTTTTTTTTTTTTTAGAGATTCTTTTTTTATTATTGTTTTTGCCATACATTGTCATGATATCACCATGGGTTTACATATGCTTCCCCTTCAGATCCCCCCTCCCTCCTCCCTCCTCCCCGGGAAATCTCGCTGCACCAGTCCCGAGCATCAATCCTGGGCTGGCGATTGATTAGACACATGACAATTAACATGCTTCAATGCCCTTCTCCCATATCATCCCACCCTTACCCTCATCCACAAAGTCCACAAGTCTATTCTATACATCTGCGTTCCTTTTGTCGTCTCCCATGTTGGGTTCTCGTTACTGTCTTTCTAAATTCCATATATATGTGTTAATATACTGTATTGTTGTTTTTGCTTCTGGCTTACTTCACTCTGGATAATGGGCTCCAGTTTCGTCCATCTGAGTAGAATTGCTTCAAATGAATTTTTTTTTAATGCTGAGTAATATTCCATTGTGTATATGTACCACAACTTTCTTATCCATTCTTCAGTTGATGGGCATCTAGGTTGTTTCCATGTCTTAGCTATTGTAAACAATGCAGTGATGAACATTGGGGTACATGTGGCTCTTTCAATTCTGGTTTCCTCGGTGTATATGCCCAGCAGTGGGATTGCCGGGTCATATGGCAGATCTATTTGCAGCTTTTTAAGGAACCTCCACACTGTTTTCCATAGTGGCTGTACTAGTTTGCATTCCCACCAACAGTGTAAGAGGGTTCCCTTTTCTCCACATCCTCTCCAGCATTTATTGCTTGTAGACTTTTGGATGGCAGCCATTCTGACTGGTGTAAAGTGGTACCTCATTGTGGTTTTGATTTGCATTTCTCTGATAATGAGTGATGTTGAGCATCTTTTCATGTGTTTGTTAGCCATTTTTATGTCTTCTTTGGAGAAATGTCTGTTAAGTTCTTTGGCCCACTTTTTAATTGGGTTGTTTATTTTTCTAGAATGGAGCTGCAGGAGTTGTTTGTATATTTTTGAGATTAATTGTTTGTCTGTTGCTTCATTGGCTATTATTTTCTCCCATTCTGAAGGCTGTCTTTTCACCTTGCTTATAGTTTCCTTTGTTGTGCAAAAGCTTTTAATTTTAATTAGGTCCCATTTGTTTATTCGTGTTTTTATTTCCAATATTCTGGGAGGTGGGTCATGGAGTATCCCGCTTTGGATTATAGCAGAGAGTGTTTTGCCTATGTTATCCTCTAGGAGTTTTATAGTTTCTGGTCTTATGCTTAGATCTTTAATCCATTTTGAGTTTATCTTTGTGTATGGTGTTAGAAAGTGATCTAGTTTCATTCTTTTACAAGTGGCTGTCCAGTTTTCCCAGCACCACTTGTTAAAGAGGTTGTCTTTTCTCCATTGTATATTCTTGCCTCCTTTGTCAAAGATAAGGTGTCCATAGATG